>JALPSE010000052.1:16879-38950 GCA_030558545.1 Bipolaris gigantea
GACGCGGCCCGCGGCTTGTACGGGCCAGAACCATGTCAAATACATTGGTTTAATTACCAGGTCCTTGTGTCTTGTACTGCTTGTGAGGTATTCGGCTATGCTCAAGGAACGGAGGGTGTTGGTGGTCGGCATGCTACTTTTAGTCCAAGCGCGATGACGCGCTACCAGCCCGCTGCCACCGCAACTGCAGCTATTTACATATACATACATCCGCGCATAGATATCTTCATACATGTAGCTCAGGTCGCAAACAATCCGGTCGCGCGTCAAGCCCCTGCAAAACCCCGTCAGCTCCTCGCCGTGTCAGCACATCCGAAATGCAGACTTCTGCCAAAAAACTGTGATGTCGACCTATTTCTTTCACCTTACCTTTGAGCTTTACCCCTCGCGTTCATCGCCCGACAAGACGTTTACCCCACTACCGCAGACTGACATTTTCCATTCGGAGTTTCCGGTGCATCAAAGAGCTTCCTGGGGTTCCTTTCCTCTGCCATCATCGCCTTCGTCGCGCACACACAGCGGACCCTCCACCTCTCGTGAGCAACGGGCTACCTCTCGCCGACTCAGCCAGCGCACCCGGCCATCTTTCTCTGACCACCACGACAGTCCCGTGCCCGTTATCAAACCCCCAAAGAAGCCTGCGCACCGACGGGCGCAAAGCTTTGCACACAGAGACTGGCGCTTCAATACCATCTCCATTCTCAGCATCGACATGAACCAGGCCGATGATACTGAGCTCACCCCGTCTCGCGCAAAGTCCCTCAAACACCCTTCGCATGCGCCCAACACTGGCGGTTTAGCGACAAAGGGCAAATTCATACTCTCTGATCTGAAAGACACAGAAGTCGGTTGGGGGGTTGTGCATCTGTACCGGGATGGGCAAGAGACACCGGGCTTGTACGACGAGGTAGACCGGGGGGACAAGACCTTCAATGAGGAAGACTGCACAACCTTGTGCATACTAGCGGTCCCTTCATACATGACACCATCGGACTTTTTGGGCTTCATGGGGGAGCAGACGAGGGAGTATGTCTCACACTTTAGACTCATTAGGACGAGCAGAGCCAACAAGTACATGGTGCTCATGAAATTTCGCGAGGCTAAGAGGGCGCGTGAGTGGAGGAAAGAGTGGGACGGGAAGCCTTTTAACAGCATGGAGGTGAGATGAGGACACTAACTGGGCGAATGCATATCATTGTAGTTGCTGATCAGACCCAGCCAGAATACTGTCATGTCGTCTTTGTCAAGTCCATCAACTTCCAAAATGGCGACTCAAACCGTGACCCGACCTCGTACCCGGACTTGACAAACGATCCCTTCGCGCCCGCTGCAACAAAGCAGCCCACCGCCCCTCTTCCGCCAGCGACGAATGTCTCCTCGCCAGTCGATGGCCCGTCACTAGCATCATCACTCACTGTAAAGCCACACGCTCCGCCTACACCGGCTCTAGTAGAGCTGCCGACATGTCCTGTCTGTTTGGAGAGGATGGACGAAACGACGGGCCTGCTCACAATACTCTGCCAGCACGTCTTTCATTGTGCTTGTCTTGAGAGATGGCGAGGCTCAGGCTGCCCAGTCTGTCGATATACACAAAACGACGCTTTTACCTCGCACCACAGCACGGACGGCGACAGTCCAGACAACGAATGTAGCGTCTGCGGATCTACACAGAACCTCTGGATCTGTCTCATCTGCGGCAATATAGGATGCGGCCGCTATGATTCGGCGCATGCATTCGCGCACTACGAGGCTACCAGCCATACATATGCCATGGACGTAGTGACGCAGCATGTCTGGGACTATGCAGGCGACGGATATGTTCATCGCCTTATACAAAACAAGGCCGATGGTAAACTTGTGGATATGCCGGCTTCAAACCAGTCGTTCAGCGCGCCAGGAATGACCGGCTACGCCAACGACACAGTGCCGCGCGAGAAGCTGGACAACATGAGCATGGAGTACGCCTACCTCCTCACCTCACAGCTGGAATCGCAACGCGCATACTTTGAAGAGCAACTAGAGCGTGCCGTGGACAAGGCTGCCAAAGCCGCCACTTCGGCCGACGAGGCAACCCGCAGCGTAGCCGCTCTATCCCAAAAGCTCGACCAGCTCTCGACCGAGCGCGCGGAAGCAACGGTCACAATAGCCTCACTAACCAAGGAATCCGCCCGCAACGCCCAAAAAGCAGGCCAAGCATCCGACCTCGCTCGCAAGCTCACCAAGCAGTACAAGGAGGAGCAGATTGTCAATGAGTCCCTCATGCAGCGCATCAAGCATCTGGAGCTCAAGGCCCACGAGGCCGAACAGCGCATGGCCGAATTGGAGACGCAAAAGGCCGATCTCGAGGAGCAGAATCGCGACTTGAGTTTCTTCATTAGCGGGCAGGAGAAGCTGAGGGAGATGGAGGCAAACGAGGTGCTGGGGCTGGAAGAGGGCGAGGTGGAGGGCGCGAGAGTTGAGGTGGGGAAGAATCAAGCGAGGAGGAAAGGGAAGAAGAAGGTGTGATTTCTTTGAGGCCTCTGGGTTTTCCCGTCTGGCTTTTTTCTTTCTTTCTTTCTTTCTTTCTTTCTTTCTGTCCCTTTCATCACGTAACGTAAGACTGTGTCTTTTGTCTCTCTTCCACCCCCGCCCCCCCTCCATTGGTGTCTGGGACATCTTCCCGTGGTGGTGGTGGTTATTTGGCTCTTTTTTTTCCAATCCTTGCCGTACCTACCTCTAGCACATGTCTGATTGGGCAATTATCAGTCACAGCATGCCAAGGACGTGGTTCGTTGGAAAAACCCCCCAAGCACAAGTACGCACACCACGGCACTCGACTGTCAGTGTTTGTTCAATTGCTTTCAAATTCATCTCGTGTACTGCAGACTTTATTTACCCTACACCCCTTTGCTCATCCTAGTACGAATGAAAAGCAAGACACAAAAAGGTACATTGAGAAAAAAAAATAAAAAAAAATAAAAACGTCCCGGAAGAAAGGGTAATAAGAACAAATAAAAAACACCAGCCGTTTCGGGTCGTCAAGGTCGTGTTTTTCATTGCTAAACAGGTGATGGATAGAGAGAGACATGGAGATGAAGAGGTGCACTAAGCGAGAGAGAGAGAGCGAGAGAAAGAAGAAATTCGTAAAGGGAGACGTTTTGTTGGCTCCGGGTCCAAAGTAAGCAGGGACGAGGCCGCGGAGAACGAGGGAACAACGCCTTAAGAAGGAACGCAGATGGTGAGATGAGGCGAGTGAGTAGAAAGCTCCATGGCGCCGATGCAATGTCCATGGAAAAAGGGAAACCAACAAAGACTCCGAAATAAATGTGCGCTCGTAATGTTTTGCTGTGCCTTTGCTGGTCATGGTCTTGACGCTGGTGGGCTCAAGGGTGTCGTAACTGTTGCTGTATTCACCAAATTGAAAGAAAGATATGCCGATCGTTTAATCCAAGACCGAATATGGCCAGGAAGTGATGGCACAAACTCAGCACAATCAAATGCAAACGTTTTTCAACGTCAAGTACTGATCAAACACATCAGATCCAGTCATCGTCAACGACCTTCTTCGAATGACCAATAGAAATTTCCCTATCGAAACCGAGTCCGAGGCCAAGGCCGATATCCATTTTGGGCGGTGCCTGAAGTTGAGGTGGGGCCTCAACCTTCTTCTTGGGACTCTGTTTGAGAGGGCTCACGCTGGTCTTGCTTTCGCCGGCACCCATGCGTACAGTCTTGACGTCCCAGTCATCCTCAAGGGCAGCCCCAATCCATACTTTGACGCTGTCGTGGACTGCACCATAGTACTTGGGGTTGCAAGCACGGAGATGGCCCATGACCTTTTCGAATCCAGAAACCTTGAGCTCCTGACGGAATTGGTTGCGAGCAGAGCGGGTGGGTATGGAAGCAATGATGCCGTTGAGAAGGTCAATGTGAGTCGCAAGGTAATTGGTAGCGTCCCATTCTACACCACCGACATAGGGCGCCGCTGGCACAATAGCCCGCTGGCCTGGAAAATGAGTCTTGGCATAAGACCTGCCCTCTGTTGGTCTTGGTGGGACGGGAACTACGTTCAAATGGTGAATGAAGATCCAGAAGACCTCTTTGGTAACATTAGACAGCTCTTTGCACCAAACTTGGTAGGGACGCGGCTGATGCATTTGAAGAATGAAGGGGACCGTCGATGTCTCCTTCTCCTTTACGGGATCCTTGAGATATTTCATCAGTTCGGCAGCACGAGTTCCCAATTCGGTCTCTGGGGCCATTGAGAGATGTGCAAAAATGATTTCGATGATGAGCTCACGCGTAGTAAACTCACTCGGGCCTTTGTGCTCCTCATCAAAAAGCATGGAAAGCAAAGCTGGATAGAGCGTGGAGGAAATTTCTCGGAGTTGCCTTAGAGCCGTTGCAGTGGTGCAAAGTCCTTTGAGGCAGCGAAGCAGCTCGTGGAGCAAAGTGTCCTCGTGATCCTCGCGCCATTCAATCTCCATGATGCGATGGAGGAGGCTCACCAGCTCAGTCATACCACCATCCTGGATGAAGTTGTCCACCCAGTCAACCGTCTCATTGCGAATGAGCAGGCGGAGTTTGTGTAGCTTGCCAACCTCGACGTTTTGAGGCTTTGGCGTCTTCTTCAAGTACGCAATAAACTCGTCAGCTTTGACAGACTTGGCACCGTTGGACACGGAACGTTCTGAGTGATTCGACCTCAAAGACCGCATAGAGGGGGACTTTGGGATGGTTGCAGTCTTGGCAGACGTCTTGCGCTCACCCAGGTCGCCCTTCTGCTTCTTGGTCGGTGAGTCGTTTCTGTTAAAGGTAAATGTCCTGCTTCTTGGACGCTCGCGCTTGGTCGAATAGCCAGACGGGTCTGCTTGTGCGTCGGGGTCAACGTCATCCACAGGAGATCCGTGCCGCGACTTGGACGTCTTTTGTGCTGCCGGCTTGGTGGTATCGCCAGCGGAAGCGGTGCCAGACGAGCTGCGCGAAGTTTGGGGAGTGTCGAGCTTGTGCATGCGCACAAAGTCGGCCTTGACTTCGAGTTTCAATGTCCTCATCTGCGCACGTTGGTGGGTAGGGATATTTCGAGATTCCTGCGGGGGTGAGCACACGAGCAGGTCGAGGAAGCAACAAAACTCACGAGAACCTCTTCAAATTCGGCGTCGACAACCTTGGGGTCGTGCTTGACAGTGGGGGTTGGGGGACCGTCGGCCTGCTTAGCCTTGCCGTTGAAGGCAGCGACAGCGGCCATGACTCTGTTTGTTTTCTTTGGTGAGGCTGGGGGTGGGGGCGGGGGCGGTGCCATGGGCTTAACACTGAAGTCTTTGCTGCCGCTATCGGTGCTAGCTCTACCCAGCGCTGGCCTTGTGGACTTGCTTTTGCTGGGAGAAGGGTCTCTGAAGCGGCCTTCATTGCCCTGTGTGTCGGACAGGGGCATGCGCTCGTTGCTCCTCTTGCGGGAGAAGGTATCGAGGAGTAGGGAGGTAGTGGATGAGCTGGCGGCAAACATGGACTTGGGCCGCTGTTTGGCGGCGGGGGGCCGCACCGCAGGCTGGCCGTACTCGAAGAAGCTGCGCTGCTGCTTGGAGGGCGAGTAGTCGGCTGGGGGGAATCGACCAAGGCCTCCCTCGGTGCTGGTGCGGGGACGGCTGTCAAGAGGGGCATTGGAGGCAGCGGGCATGGCGGACTGGGAGCTGAACTCTGCCCAGATGGGAGTGGGAGGAGGCGGTGGGGCGCATGCGGCGCGGGACGGCTCAGTATTTTCTTTGTCCCTCGATTCCTTGGTGGGAGAGCGGTCTCGGCACTTGGCCTTGCTAAACATGGCGGCCAGGTTGGTGGACGACTTGGGGCGGGGGGATTTTTCTGGCTCGTCCTGCGGCCGTCTCAAGTCGGACGACTTCTTTTCCTTGGCCTTGTCGTCGGCGCGCTTTGCCAGCGAGCGCAGCGACACGGAGCTGAGCGACTTTTTGTGCAGGCTCTTCTTGGTGCTTGTGGAGCGGGCGTCGTTGGACTTGCGGGGTGACGATTGGTTAGCGCTGTGAGGGTGGTCTGGCGGAAACAGTGGTGGCTGGAGGCTGGGGGCGGGCAGGAAGGGCGGCGAAGTGGACACGGGTGTGTATGGGATGGCAGAGCCTTCTGTGGGCGAGCGCCTGTGGCCCCTGGATGATATAAAAGATCGCAGGACCGCGGAGCGATTACGGCGATGGCCGGTTGTTGGTGGTGCTGGTGGTTGTGCGGCAGCAGCACCCGCGGCGGAAGTGGTAGTAGCAGCAGCCATGTCCGGCGCGGACGTGAGGTCAGGCTCCAGGCAAGAAGAAGAAGAAGAAGAAGGCAAGAAAAGGAGAGGAGGGGGGCTTGAAACAGGATGAACGGGTCTAGGGCAGCAGAAGGGCAGACATGGCAGACAAATGGCGGTGGTGGTGGTGGGTGTGGATGTGGTTGTGGTTGCACTGGCTGCATGGGCCGGCTATGCCCTGCCGAGTTGGTGGATAAACATTGCGGGCAATCGTCCCAGCAACGCCGCGCTAACGCGGAGCATGTCCTGGCCGCCCTGCAAGCTCGTGGAGCAAACGCCCATGCATGCCACCGTCATTTCGCTAACTCTTATCGACGTGCAAATTCATGCCTCGGCCACCTGCTTCGATTCCCGTCGACAACAAATGATAATAAAAACAACAACAAAAACAACAACAGCGGCAACACGCCCTCTTGGCCACTAGCACCTGCCCATCCCGTCTGCCGGCATTGCCTGTCTATGGGCGTGTGTGCACACATCACTCAACTATAGTCATTCATCCTCCATTCATGTCCGCAGCATGCTACGTGTATGCAACAAGCTCTCGGTCGATGGGAAAAGTCAGGAATAAAACACCAACTAGGCTAGCCTACTAAAACTAACCATGACTATAACACAATCTTCGCCCTGCTATTGTATGCAGTATATTACGTTGAGAATAAGTAGAATTGGATAACCCTACTTTAGTTCAACTGTATCTAAGTAGGATAGGGTTATGATACTACTACTAAAGCAACAGCTACATAAAACGATACTTCGTAAAAGTATACACACATATACTGCTTATAAATCTCTAGGAATGAGTTATACTCATGATATCTACTATTACCAATAACAATACATAACAGGCTTTGTGAGCCTGTCACTATTGATCAAGACAAAGATTAGGAATATCAATAGAAAGCTGTATATTGGCTTGAAATTTAGCCTTTTCTACACGATAGGTCATGGGGCGCGCTCATTTCCGGCTTTTCCAATCGACTGAGAGACAAGCACCTAACAAACCCCGTGCACCCCCACCAACACTCACCATCCCCTCCCCACGATATCCTCTCGTCGTCGTCGTCGTCCCCTCCCATGCCCTAGCCTCCCACGCCCCTCGCCGCCCTCCTGCGCCTCTCCATCTCCCCGATCCTGACCAGACTGCCCAAGACATTCGTCCCCGAGTCCCCACATCCGCTTGTAGACACACAAATGCCTGCTGCCGGCACGGCGCCACAATTGCACACGTCCCTCACACACACTGTCCCAATCGGGCACCCCTCTGGCCCGAACACGCTTCTCTGGCACCTGACAAGGTTGACGTCGCCGCAGCTGTACCGGTTCCTGTCAAAGCATACTCCGTTGCCCTCAATCGTTGTCGCGCAAATGCACCGTGTCAACCCCCCGCTGCCCGACCCGCACAGCCGGTCAAAGTTGCACGTCGAGTCGCAGGGCCGAGATGCACATACGCCGTTGATGCATTGCCGTCCACTTGTGCACGCATTGCCGCACCGCCCGCAGTTCAGCGCATCCGACGTCGTGTCGCGACACACGCCCTCGCACCGCTCCACCCCAAGCCCCTCACACGGTTGCCCGCTGGGCGTTGCGCTGCTTGTCGATGCGCCTGTTGATGTGACTGTCGTTGAAGACGCCGCCGACGTACTGGATATGGATGAGACAGGAGACAACGATGACACACTGCTGCTGCTGATAGAAGCAGTTGCCGATGACGTAATACTGTCCGACGAACTTGTAGCCACAATCGACGATGAAGACGGGCTACTCGAAGACACGGAAGAGCTCTCGGAAGCAGCAGATGGACTGCTCCAAGTGTTGGATGTACTACTCGGGACAACTGACGAGTTGCTCGACGTTGCCGATGCGCTGCTGGACAGATTGCTGGGCGATGTTGATGGGCCAGTGCTGGACGCCACACTCGTGGCTGAAGAGGACCCACCCAAGCTACTGGACGAGCTATCTGCTGATACTGATGCACTGCTAGTAGCTGTCACACTGGTACCTGACAATGTGCCACTCAAACTGCTTGCTGAGCTACTCACTGAGCTACTCGCCGTAGTTGACGGACTAACTTCGCTTCCAGTGCTAGATTGACTGCTCAGACTTGCAGACGATGAGCTTGATCCTGTTACCATAGTACTCGAGCTACTAAAGTTGCTTGTCACGCTAGATGATGTGCTAACCAACGAGCTACTGCTTGCAGTCGAAGACGTGTCTGAGCTAGACAAGGTGTTGACTGTGCTGCTGACAGATGCGCTGCTGACAGAGGCACTGCTTGACCCAGTTGAGGATATCGTTATACTCGATATTGCACTGCTGTCGCTGCTACTGGATTGTGACAAGGACGACCAAGTCGGACTAGATAATGAGCTGCTTGTGCTACTAGAAGAAGCCACACTTGACACTGTGCTGCTACTAGACGACGTGGACGACAAAGAGATACCCGGGCAAGACGCCCTGGTCGTCACAAAAGAGGTAATCGTAGTCGTGGCCGTGTTCGTTACAACCTACCAATAACTTAGCATTACACCCACTCTATTTCTCTCGAGTCTCCCTCCACATCTAACGGGCTTACTGACTGTTCCAAGATACGACACCAAAGCGGTAGTGAGGTTTGCACATGAGCAGGCAGACGAGTAGGCTCCAGAGTTACAGGCCTGCGTAGCATACGAAGGCCGCGTTCCAAACACGGTCGTGGTGGAGAAATCTGTAGGAAGAGCCTGGCGCATCACAAGTCGCTTGCCCTGCGACACTGTCGACTGGGGCAGTGCCTCACTCGGTGTCACGGGCACAGTGGGCGGGCATGGTGAAGTTGTCGTTGAGACGGTCTGACTGAGAACCGTAAGAGTGATACTACAGTACACATGATCAGTCTGAGCTCCAAGTAGACCTCTCCAAGAGGCGCGTTCACGTACATGGGGTGCCAAATGATGCTGGTAGTAAGGAAGTCCTCACAGTCTTCCACTGCCTGAACGACGCGTGAGAAGCTACCATCCCCAAAGACGGCACTGTAACAAGCGTCCGACGTAGAGCATTGTTGTCTGGGTTCCAGCACAGCTGCTAAGGCCGTCGAAAGAGCAAAGAGGGTAGTAAAGGTAGACAACTTCATCCTGGCCCTGGTGGCAATTGCGATTGTAGATATCTTACAGTCAATGCTGCGCGCCCAACCACGATTGTCGAGCAGTAGAGTTGAATTTATACATTTGCCCCGTTGTACTTGAAGCTTGGTACCTGAACCACTGCTATTGAAGTCCTGCCTTCATCAGTCCAAACATACCAATCTTGCTCCACTCCCTGGCAATGGTCCGGTGCCAGTGACGCCTTCTCGCAGGTCTCAGCCGAGATGTATTTCTCTCGGGCGACACACGCTGAACCCGGGCGTTGGTGTGCTGCTCCAGTGTCGCTAGTGGCGGTCCGGCGCTGGCCATAAACAACGGCGTTGCAAGCCAACTAGCACACAGCCACAGCGCCATGTAGTATCTTTGCTTGGTTAAAGACTAGGCTGTCAATTAAAGTACTGCCAGATGCTTGGCTCCTGCAGCCTATGCAGGTATTATGTGTATTGCCAGGCGTACAATCTACAGTAAGCAGAGACAGGATGCTACCACTGCTAAATCCGGCATCCATGGCACGCCACAGCCACGAATAGGGAAGCTCATGTCTTAAGAAATCCCAGAGTAAAATGATGTGCATGAATTGTTGCACAAACGCCAGGCCTGTACAGTTCTTGGCATCCAGGTCGTATTGCTGACAACCCTTCGCTCCGAGCTGCGATACGAGACGTCCGCTGTAGGGAGCCGTCTCTACCTGCCTTTTGAAAGATATGTACATGGCAGCACTGGGCCTAGTGGGAGACCCATAACCATAGCACTGGGATCCCACATACTAGCTGACGCTCCATTGGTAGCCCAAGGCACATTGGTTCAGAGTCTCGACGGTACCAGAAATATGGCTTGGAATGGGCGTACTGGGTGGGATAAATGTGTGTCACACCAAACGCGGTGAGTCGACCGCTCAACATTCAGATTACACGCTTTGAATGCCACCAATGTCTGCGTGACCGTGTTTACGCTGATATGTTACATCTTTGTTCATCGAGGCCCGGAGCTCATCTATTAACCTTCAGTATGGAGGACAAAAACAACGAGTTAATCCCGTCACACCTCGATTGCACTCTCAACGACCCAGTAGGTGGATATTACTAATCCCGTTGGGTGAAACATCAATCCAAAAACCATTTTTGTCAACTGAGAGAGCTTTCAAGGCGGCACAGGGCTGCACAGGGCTGCATTATGATCCATTAATTTATCAAATATACTACGATAGAGTTGGACGCATCTTGTGGTTCACAAAGCAAAGCATCATTAATCCAAAGGCCTAAGCTGGCGGAAGAAAATTCGCGTAAAGCATCCCCTGAACTAGTGAGTAAATGATCATACCGCGAACGAACCATTGCGTCCTCGACGAGCGGTTCTTCGTGGAAGACGACCCCTGCGAGTCTGCCACCCATGTCGCAATCATCAGGTACCAAATAGGATAGCCCGAAGCAATGCGATTGATAATCTGAACATGAAAAGTTGTGACAGCCAAGACGGCCAGGAGTAATTGTGGGAGTGCCAATTCAGGTAGGTTGCATATGGCAGAACCTGCATGCTGCGTAACGCTGGTTCCAGGAACACGGGTTGTATGCCACAGGTCCCCAGCGCAACTGCGGAAAAGGGTAACACTAGAGGTAAACAGAAGCCATATCATCGGTGCTGCTAGCGCAAATAGGGGCAAATTCGATACAGTCCAGTACCGGAAGAGTCCCACGTTCCTGACGAGAGGTTAGAGCAGTAGGCATCTCATGGAGATCACTTACCAGTAATGGCTTTGTACCCACGAGTAGATGCTTGGGAGGCGTTTCTCGCACCATGGTCGGATTTCAGCGCCATTCTCCCCATTGCAGAACTCTGCATGCGCAAGATACTGCGGCCCGATAAATGCCACGGCTATCAGACCACCCGATATACAAGTGACAAGGATCCTCCTTGCGTCATGAATGCTCCGCTGGGCAGACTTGAGGGCAAGAAGATGTTTGACGACATCGTATAATAGTATACTACCACTGAGCAAGCCATTACTCCTCATAAGGGTGGCAGCGGCGAAGAAGAGACCAGCGCCGACCTTTTGGATGTCTTCCTGAATCGAAAAGGCTGTGCTTCTAGCTATAGTCCTGGATTGGGCGTACAGAAGCATACCCGTAAAATTCAGAAGTGAGAAAATAGCCTCTGCATATGGGGCATACATGAATAGAGATGCAGGTGTCAAAACATGCAGAATGGCCGCCACAAAGGGAATCGTTTTTTGCCGTTGCGGTGCCAGGACCAGGGTCAAGAGACGATGCAGCACTAGCACAGAAACAAGGTGGCAAGCGTTGGAGACAATGATGCCAGCCAGCACGTAGTATTGAAGCCGAGGGGTTACGCTGCCACTCACAACTGTCGGCAATCAGCATTCATCCGGCAACAGTTGCACACTTCGTACTCACATTGACCCATTATGCCTAGAAGACGCGAGTACACCCCGCTGAAAGCCCATGCTTGCTCATGGATCAGCCCACGCTCAGCTGACTTTACAAAGTACAAAGCGTCCCATCGAAGCAGATTGAGCACGAATCGCTCAAAGCGTGTAGAGACATTGAAATGGTCGTGACGCTGCACGCTTGCGTCCAGCAGTATAAGCCCAGATGTGTCGTACCCAGGGCCTGGACAGAAGGCTACAAGTGTGAGGAGGATTGTCTTCCACAGAAAAAACAATGAGACTAGACGACTAATTGAGAATTGTCCAGAAGGCTCAGATACGCCCTTCATGTTGCGATTCGGTATGTCGTAGTAGTAGAGAGGCTAGCCGCACTCCGATTGGACAGGGCATTAGCGTCGGTAAAAGGTTGTTCCGCCTCCGCGCCCACTCGCTTCGCGTGGATTTCGGTACGAGCGACTTCTGCGCCCGCTCTCGTTTTCTTCGTCAAGCCCAATTCCGCCAACGTCAATTTCGTCGACCGCCGCCAACACACAACGTAAGCGCACTTCCACGCAATGAATGCTCGTTAGCACTTCCACCGAAATCTCTCTGCATTATGCAAGAGTACGCAGCGCGAGGATGGCTAGAGTTGTAGAACGGCCGCAAGGCCTTCTCGCTCTTACGAGATTCAAACCGAAAATGCGTTGAACATTCGCTAATGGTTTGTTCTCTATGACAGAAAATGCCACCAAAAGGAAGCGGTAAGAAGCCTGCGGCTTTCCCCCAGGCCACTTCCAAGTCGGCTGCGGCGAAGAAGCAGAAGGTGAGTTCCCCCTCCTCTCCATCCATATCAAGTACTGCCTTTACTGCTGAGCACAAGCCTTTCCGTTCGCCCTCTCTACCTTCCAACCATCGACCCAATTCAATTGCGCACATTTCGTCCTCTATAAGCCTTTTTCAGCTAACCAAGATAGAACCCTCTCATCGAGAAAAGGCCCCGCAACTATGGCATCGGCCAGGACATCCAGCCCCAGCGCAACCTCGGCCGCATGGTCCGATGGCCAGCCTACGTCCGCCTTCAGCGCCAGAAGAAGATCCTCAACATGCGCCTGAAGGTTCCTCCTTCGTTCGTCTCCCATAAACAAAATTTATAAATGGCCCAGGTCTGACTTTGATCCAGCATCGCTCAGTTCCAGCACGTTGCCGACCGTAACCTGTATGTTACCTACTGTCATTTTTTTCGTCTTCAATAGCTAACCTCAACACTCAGCGCCACCCAGTCCTTCAAGCTCCTTAACAAATACCGCCCCGAGACCAAGGCCGAGAAGAAGGAGAGGCTCACCAAGGAAGCTACCGCCGTCGCCGAGGGCAAGAAGAAGGAGGATGTTTCCAAGAAGCCCTACGTTGCCAAGTACGGTCTGAACCACGTTGTTGGCCTCATTGAGAACAAGAAGGCTTCGCTCGTCCTCATCGCCAACGATGTTGACCCCATTGAGCTCGTCATCTTCCTGCCAGCTCTCTGCCGTAAGATGGGTGTCCCATATGTCATTGTCAAGGGCAAGGCCCGTCTCGGTACGGTCGTTCACCAGAAGACTGCTGCCGTCCTGGCCCTGACCGAGGTCCGCTCCGAGGACAAGAACGAGCTCCAGAAGCTCGTCACTGCTGTCAACGACGGTTACCTCGAGCAACACCACAAGGAGGCTTCTCGCCACTGGGGTGGTGGTATCATGGGTGCCAAGGCCAACGCTCGCATGGAGAAGCGCAGGAAGGCTGTTGAGAACGCCATCAAGATCTAAGCGTGTCTTGAGGTGTTTGGATGGGTTCATGATGACTTTATGGCGTGTCTCTTATCTCTGCATGTATGCGGTTCACAATACCAACGGAGTTTAGGAGGGTTAAAAGAAGTCGCTAACGACTGCATTGACTGGAATCGATTTGATAACGCACGCCAATTCTACACTAATCATGTGATGTGATGTTGTTGGCTAGAATTCTTGCATACAAGGTACTGCTACATTTGTCGGGCTTTTTGTCGAGCTTGCTGCACTCGCAAGAGTGCTCCGTGGGTAATCAATCCCATGTCTGGGTACGGTTGAGGCAGCTCGTTTTAAAAGACGTCAATCCTAGTACCAATGTTTCGTGCATTCGCCATATTAACCAGCTCGCCGCCGACCACGACGTCCATCAAGCCTAATCCCACGCTTTTGTATATCACATTACCCTTGACTAGCCATTCCATCAGGCTTTTATGCGCCTTGTCCTCGCTCTCGTGATGCTTCTATTTCTCTTTTCCATCCCCACCTCGTCTCTTCTTCTTCTTCTTCTTCTTCTTCTTCTTCTTAGCCGCCTCACACTCGCCCAACTCGACACCACGCACGTCAAGGCCTTCCTCGTCCATCTTCTTACCAGCCATACACTCCATCCGCCGCCGCTCTGCATCCCTCTTCAACACGACCAGCTCTCCGATTTCAACAACTTGCTCGAGACCCAGCCCAGCTTGCACGACTTCGCCGGCTTCTTGCAGACACCTGTCTATGCTGTCTACCACAACCGCGCCCCCTTGCTGGGCATGCCTGTGGAAATGGCGATGGCCGTGCTCAGCTTGCCGGAGTTGTCAAATAGGGTAAGACTGCCATGATGCGTAGAAGAGGATGCAAGCGACAGCAAGTGGCGAGGCGATGTTATGGTGTCCAAACTCTTGGTTGATGCTGTAGAATTCTGACATATTGTGACTGAATCCAGGGAGGGAAATACTCGACTCAGTGTCAGACTGCCTTGAGGCTTTGGCACTCTCACTCAAATGTGTTGTCATCTTGACTCCGAGGCCATCATTACTATATCGTATGCATCAGCAAAAAAAATACAACATTTCCATGCGTAAACTCAAAGAGAAAAAGAAAGCCAAACATGCCTACTAGCCGGTGTAACCATCATTGTTCCTCCAGCTTTGCTTCTCAAAGTCGTCCCGGCAGACTGGTAACTCTCGCAGCACCCATTGTCACTTTCTTCTTCGGTACTTGTTGAACAGTGATGCAGTGCATCTGCGAGGCTTTGCTGCAAGTCCAGTATGTCCTGCCTGGTCAATTGCAAAAGAAGTGTGCGGACGTCGTGTTCAGACAGTACCGTAAGCGACATCGTTTGAAAAGTGTAGAAAGACAAGAGAAGAAGTCTGAGGCTATGGTATTTTAGGTGTACCTGACAAGAGAGGTGTTAGAGAAGTATGAAGTCAATGGGCAGACGCGGCCGAAACCTCTCCAAGTGGCGTTCAAGAGGGGTGGCCGCAACTCGTAAGGGCGAAATGCTAAAGGATTTGTCTCTTCGTCAGCGACGCATGCGTAAGCAGTAGGTATAGTCATAAATGTATTGTTTTGATGTATAAGCACGGAACTATGGAGAACATACGATTCTCCACATAGCGCTAGGCACCCAAGACCCTATCACATCGTTCAAAGCTATGATCCTCTCTACTATTGGCTATAATACATGACCCTTTACTCTCCCCATTTTCCCGTGAATGCCGCCTGTGCTGGGCCTCGAACGCCTGTTTTGCATCTAAGCAAAATAACTCTTCCACAATACGCCTTCCAGATCTTCCAACTGCTCTTGCTCAAACACCTATTTTTGTTGTTAGCGTCTACTTCGTATAGAGGTACACTGGTGGATCTTCGGGGGATTGAGATACATACCTTAACGTCCACATGCCAGGTATCTTGCCTAGTCTTTTTGAAGTCTGCAAGAATAGTCTTGACGCTCTTTCCCACCATACCGGGATCAGCCGCTGCCTTTCTTGCAAGTGTAGCGAGCACCTCCGGCAACCAAGTTGGCGGAGGGCTCTGGTAAGGGAATGCTTGAATAAGCGCACCTAGGCCCAGCACAGCAGCATGGCGAGTGAGTACAAGCTTGCCTTGCTCAGTCGTTGGCGTGCCTGGAATGCGCTTCTTTGGCAGCGGGTTCTTGGCAAGCTGTTTGGTGAACCGCTGATTGAGCGTTGAGACTTGGCGATCCCGGAATGCAATCGGCGAGCAACGGATCATACCAGACAAGGTAGTAGCTGCACCCATACGCACCTCTAGTTGAGAGTCTGACAGCATAGCAGAGACGCAATCGAACATGCTCTGCTGCTGCTCTTCACTCATCAAGAACAGCCGACGGAAGTAGATGACCTGGATATTGATCAAGATCCTGAGACGCTGATGCCAGCTGGTTGCATTGCGTCCAATCCGAATTAGCGCAGCAATGAATTCTGAGTCCTCACCCTCACGATGTGGGATATTTGGCAGATGCCGGAAAACGTGGTAGGCGAGCGATTGCAATTCGGGATCCTCTTTAATGTCCATCATATGGAGTAGTTGCTCCATGAAGACATCCGGGAAGAAGCTGACGAGCGATGTACATTCATATGAGGAGAGAGTGGTGTCAAGCCAGAGCAAGACTGTCTTGCCACCAGACGTGTAGGAAGAAGGCGTCTGCTGCCCTGCAGGACGCTCCTGGCGCCATACTTCAAGTCGGTCAAAGACATCGATAATGGTCCTTTTAAACTCCTCCGTTGGTTGATAAGGCCGGACTCCGATTGATGAAGCCTCTTTCTGTGCTTTCATGAGCGTACCGACATCTTTATATGATTCGTGGTAACGCGTCCTGAAGATGCTTGCGATAGTCTGGCCCATAGCCTCACGCACGCCCTTGTACGGATGGTCGAGATGCTTCATGAAGTCTTCCAAGATTGGCTTCTCCAACCGGAAATGCCAACCAGCATCACAAATGCACTGAGTAAGTAGATGAATCTTTGAGCTCTCCTTAAAAGCGGCATTGGAATCCATATCGAGGCGGAAGCTGGCTAGCCAATCAACAAGCGGCCATCCGCGTCGAGGATCTTTAGATTGCAATACGACATGCACAAAGGTGGTCCAGTAGCCGGAATTTTCTGGCGTCAAACCGTCCTGGAAGATGCCGCGGACGATAGGGAAAACATATTCCCACACCGCTTCCCGCTGATCGGCCTTGAGATCTGGTGCACATGAAAGCAATGCAGCCATAATCTCAGCAGTCGCGCGGTGTTGATGCTTGTCACTGCCATCGGCATATACTGACTGAGTCAGATCCTTGATGTCTTCAAATGTAGCTTCCGTTAGGCCACAGAACACAAGATCAAACGAATGGGTCAATACCATTGCACTTGACATGCGGAAACGATCAGCGCTATTATCGCGTGGCTCCTGCTTCATGAAAGCGAAGTAGTTGGAGAACCAAGATCGCGTAAGATGCTTCGCGATCTTCTGGCGAACCCCATTTTCAACCTCGTCATATGACAGCTGTGGGGCATTTGGCTTGAACGCAGTCATACTCTTGGTCCACACCAACCATCCAGGATAATCAAAGTCAATATAATACTTGGCTTCTGGCTGAGCGAATGCCGCCAAGTACTCTGCCGTCCAGTTGGGATCTTCTGGCTTTGTCTCCACCGAAATCTTATCTGGCAGATCCTCCTCGTTCAACAGATACTTCTCATAGTCGTGACCGGTGATGGCGCGTGTCTGGATGACTGAGTAGAGGCCGATGAGGGCTCCAGCATACAAACCCCGGAGACTAGGATGCTGGTCAATGGATCCCTTGGTGACAAGGTCGATCATCTCGTCCGATGCAACAGTGTCGTAACGCATGCCTAGATTGACGATAATGGCCGCGGTTCTGCTGACCTTCTTCCAATGTTCAGTGTTGGCGATCTCCACAAGCTCCTTGGATAGCTCGGATTTCTTGTCTTCGATACGAGCTCGCTTCTTCTTGATGTAGTCTCTTCGCTTGGTGACTTTGGTATGTACACTGTCACCCTCACTAGAGTCAATGGCATATGCAATAGACTCCACTACCTCTTTGGGCAGAATAACCATACGTTCCATTGCCTTACCCATGTCCATGATCTGAAAAGTGGCGTTGGTGGCAAGTTTTTGCACTGAAGGCTTGTCGGCACCAGTAACTTCGATAAAGGCCTTGATCAGTTTGGGAGTAAACCGCCAGTCTCGACTAATTGTCTTTGCCAAACTACCAAACAGAAGAGCAAACATGGCGCCCTTGATGCGGGGGTAATCACTCTCAGCGACAGCCTTGACGAAGGCGTCTAGTAAGGATGGAATGACAAGTGGCCTGGCGCCCAGCACGCACTTAACGGCTGATTCATTGGCGGTCTGCGCAGTACGTCGAATCTCAGTGTAGAGGGAGATGCTAGATTCGGCAAGATCTAGTAACAGAGTCATGTCAAGATCTGTCTTTGGTCGCGGGTTGGCATTGTGTCTCAACCGCTGCAGGTGGTAGACGTTTGCCCGCCGGACTAGCAGAGGCCTTGGATACTGCTTGCGCAGTCCACTGAACCTAAAAGGTCGTTCGTCGTTCTCCAAAAGTCTTGAAATCCGATCAAGCACATGAGCAGATCGCTCAATGCCAACATCGATGAACCATGAGCGATAGGCATTGTACAACGAGTTGAAACAAGGCACATCATCGGGTTGCTTCTCAATCAAGAACTGGTGCACGCTGTGAAGCATCTCACCAACCTGCCTACGTAAGTCGTGGACAAGCGTGTAGTTTTTGTCACCACGACGGAGCGGATAGCCAGCTTCGTACTGAAAAGTAGGCTTGACCTCTTCATCTTCAGCTTCACCAAGACCAGCATCGTCGTCAATGCCTTCTGTGTCCATTGCGTCTGGATCCGAGCCATCGTCCGATGCGTTGTTGCCATCTGCGACCTGGTCGTGCCGAACATCAAACAAGACTGAGATGCCAGAAATGATCAGTCGCAACAGAACAAGATTGCGAGATACTTCATCAGACCAATCTTTTCCTGTGCCTTCGCGTTTGATTGGAGAGTCTGGCTGTGTGAGGGCATGAAGTGCCTTCATCGCGTTGCTAGCATGGGTTTCGAAAAGCCTGATGGCGAAGTCGATCTCTTCTGAGCTAGGGGTATGCCACTTGATATCAAGCTTCTTGATATCAACCTGTCTGCCCCACGACTGCGTTGATAAGCCCTGTTCAAGCTCATCTTGCTCGTAAATGGAGTAGTCGATAGTGTAGGTGCAAGTAAGATTAAGCAGCAAGTGATGGATGAAGTTGGAAACATGCACAGTAGGTGTGCCCCGGCACTTCTGCTGCATGTATTCTGCAATCTCAAAAAGCTCATCTTTCCATTTAAGAACTGCATCGCCAACATGGACAACACACATGCTAAGAATGCAGAGATTCCAGACAAGTGCACGATCACGTGGAAGCACTTCTGCACCTGTAGTTCGCGTCGAGCCAGCGCCGATTTCATCAATCTCAGTGCGGATGCCTGCAAGAAGATGTGGCAAAAGGCGCTTGAGGGCCTTCTGAGGGTTGATCTTAACAAGACTGTTGCAGATGAACGCAATGGCGTCTTTTGCTTGATGAACCACGTGGTTCGTGATGAAGTTGGCAATCTTATCAAGTGCAATATCGTACAACTCGGGCGAGAGTGCAGCAAGAAGTGGCGTGAAAGCTGCTGGAAGTTGGTTGACGACATATTCCTCAGGGGAACCACTGCGGACCCTAGATGCATCTGGCAGATTCTCCAATAGCGTGAAGACACGACCAAGGAATGTGATGAGGAACTCATTGAGTCCGGTCGTGGATGATCGTAGAATCATAGCCTCATCTTGATCACTGAGCTCCTCATCGTAATTAATCTCAATGTTACCATTGGCATTTTCCAGTCGATCAACCTGCGCTGTGATCCATTCCACAGCCAGGCCGGTGTCACCACCAACGTCATCTGAAGGCGTAGTTGCTCCGTCTCTGGACGTTTCCTCATTCGACGCCTTCTTTGCCTTTGTGAGATCCTGGAACGGAATAAGGTAGCACACACCCTGAATATATTGCAAGGTATGCAACGTCTTTTCCAGGTCGTTGGCGTCAATACCGGGTAGCGCAAGCCCGAGCACCGACGTTACGTGGCACCGGAAGCCTTTGGTCTTGGCCATGACCTTTGAAAGCATGTGCAACGCACGAATAGACGAGATTGTGCGATGTACCTCGACGAGCCCCTGCATCGCAGGGTAAATCCGCTGTAATGCACCTGGAAGAATCAGGTTGGGCTCGAGATACGCCAGACTCTGTAAAGTGGACAAGGCGTACTGCACAGCCTTGTCGCTTTTAGAGAAGATGCCCATAAAGGTGACCTCGCGCAGGCAGAGCACAAAGCGTCGCTTGACTGCATCATTGAGTCGTCGTTCTTCTGGTACATCCATTTCACCGCTATGCTCTCGGTTCCAACGCAGTACAAAGATATCTGCCAGGTAGTACACAAACTGTGCCAGTGGTCTAGTCCAGCTCCCAGAGTTGGAAGGGTGGAAAAAGGTTTCTACCGCTTGGACTAGACCCTCTAGCTTTGTAAGTGTGGAGTCTGAATGTTCAGCGGATGCAGGCGACAAAGACATGGCGATGATACGAGCAATGTGGTGTGTAGACGGATGCTTGCGCGGGTCGCGGTCCAGCATCACAGCTAACCCCGCCCCAAGATCGACAGAACTGCTGTACGGAGATGTTGCTTGGCCAACTGGGATCTCAAGTAACCGTAGAATCGCTGTGAATATCTGGGACGACTGCTCTCCTGTGAAGATGCCGTGCTGGGAAAAAGGGACATGTGGCGCTGTCAGGTTGTCCCGCGCCAACCTCGACAAGGTGTCGATATAGTGTGCATCGAAAAGTCGCGATCGGTTTACTAGTGACCACAAGTGGAAGAATGTGGGAAGATACTCTTGTGGTAGCAGGTGCTTCATGTCCTCTGGCGCTGGATGGGTGGGGAATAGCAGATTGAGCAGTCCCACAACGACGAATGCATTCTCACTAAAAGACGTGCTGAAAAAGGGCAGAAGCTCTTCTAGTAGGGCCGGTATATCCTTGGGATCGAAGTATGACTGTGCAAAAGTGCACATCTTGGTCAGGGTGCGGATGTTCCGCTTCACGTTGGGCGGGTGCGAGCCTCCCGACTCTGAGGGCAGCACGAACATCTTCAACTCTCTATACAATGGCCGCCAATCGAGTATCAGGTCGATGCCAGGTCGGAGGTAGTGCTTGCGTCTGTCAGGTTGTCAGCATCGACTCGTCATTCAAACTCCAGCTTCAGCGTCACTTACTTCGTCAAGACCATGAACATGCTCGCAAAGCGCTCGGCCACCAAATAGTCTAGGCCGGGGGCCAATGCCAGTTCATAGTAAAGGTTCACAAGCTTCACTCGCGTGCTGCGAGGGATATCGAACTTGAGTGATAGCCAGCCCCGAATCTCGCGTGTCCAGTGTACTGCGCCCGGTGCAAAGTCGCCCGCTGAGACGGCAATATAGAGGTGCTTCAAGCATGTGTTCAGACTCTCCTCGCGATCGCTCTGATCTTCTGTCTGATATGGAAGGTATTCAAAGTATGGAAATGTCCGTGGGCGACGCCTGTCGTCAGCCCCGTTGACGGTGCCGTTGGCTTGCCGCCAATCACCACCGGGAGAAGTGGCACGAGATGTATCAGGACCAGATCCGGTGTCGAGGGCGCTCATGAGCTGTGATATGCGTTCGCTTACGGCCATGGTGCCGGTTGGTAGCAAGGGACGTGAGGGTGTCTATGTGCGGCCGGGTATGGCTAGGGAGTAGTGGGGAAGGTGTTGAGATGTAGGATCATTAATGTCGAGCTAGCAATGCACAATCAACAAGAGCCAAGGCTTGTTTGCTCGCTTTGAATGGAAAAAGTAAGCAAGTGATTGAGCAGGTGGAGGGTAAGCGGGGATAGGCTGGGGCAATGAAGTGTATATGTATAGTAGAGTGAGCACCCCCAAGCGCATCATCCAAGGCGGCGGTGGGGCTGAGGGTCGAATTGAGAGATGCACGCGACTTACAGAACGATTGCGTGGTATGGAACCCAGGCTCCGATGTTGCGGAGATATGCTGGTGAAGATGGGCTCAGGCCGGGGTGCAATGATTGACAGAGTGAGGTGGTTCATGTGGGTAGCCGGCGCCTCGTCCCTATGACATGTACTAATGCTAAAGTGCTGGAAGCTTTGGCCAGGCGATGTAGCAGCAAGCCGGCCAGCCGGCCAGGCCTAGACGAATGAAGCCCTGAGAGCACACCACAAAGAAAAGACGGGCTGCACTGTTTCCCGGGCACAGCTGGTGAGAGACAGTAGTAGTAGTAATAGTTGATTGCATATGGATTGACCGCGCTATACAAAGGTATATATCGTCGGACCTCCGCCAGGCATTCACGAGACGCGCAACGCTGAGGCTGCCGCATAGTAAGCAACTTGGGGG
>JALPSE010000052.1:39048-98585 GCA_030558545.1 Bipolaris gigantea
GTCATGTCTGTCCTGTATTTCGTCCATGTCCCCGTTTCATTGCGTTTTCGTCCGCATGCACAAATATGGTTGTGGCGCGGCACGCGACACGTCTGTCTGCTGTCCTCGACAAGCCTTGACCCTCCATGTTCCTTCTACCAAGTAGAATAGTCAATTGACGTGTCTCAGAAAACATGGGTTCGTACTACGACGTCGATGCAATCCTTACAGATGCCCAGAAGGTACCCTGTACCTTTGAGCTTACCGTTCCTGGTCTCGGCTATCTCGAGGGTAACATGAACGGCGACATGAAGCAAGGCTCAAAGGTCGAACTCCCCTTGTGGCTAGGCGAGATGCTTGCATTGAGGTAAACCGATCTTTGCGTCGTTCTAACAGTCATGTATTTACACTATCTACAGCCAGAGCCTAAACACTTCCTCTCTTGTCACTATCGATCCTCCCTCGGCCCTTTCTCCACGCGTCCTGAACGCACTCAAAGCCGACCCACGCACCGTCGATCTGCGTGCCTTGGCTCCACATTTTTATAGTCTCGGAGCACGTATCCTCGAGCTATTCGAGGAGGAGGAAATGATCGAGGTACTGAGTGATGTGAGTATTGTGCCGAGCTTTCCGCCATCTAGTTTGAGCTAATCCCCACAGACCTTCAAGGCCAGGGCTGCTTTGATAGCTGATCAAGCCCATAACCCACGGGGTGCATTGGGTGAAGGTGCTGATTTTATGCGGGGCCTAGATGAGAACGAACGGCAGTGTAAGTATCCATCAATCGATTTCGGGATCTTGCAGCTGATGCCGACAAAGTGTTTCGTGCGGCACACGACAGCGCAAAAGGCGTGCGCACCTGGATGACAGATCTAAAGAAGAAATGAGCGGGGCCATCGTCTTCTAGTCAACAGGGCACCTTCAGTCAATTCGGAATCATGCTTGGGTATGCCAAAGCAAGACTGCACAGCATAGTGACAATGACCAATGAAAGCGCAGGGGAGAAAAAGCACGACTTCGGAAGGCTGATAGTGACACACAATTGCGAGGCAAGCAGTCATGAAAGCCTACCTTCTGATTACAATACAATACCTCAAATCAACCAGCTAGTGAATTTAAACTTTGCTTTCGTTGCTTCAATCTTACCGCATCGTTGCACCAAGGCTACTGTTTTGCAACAACAGAGCCAGCTGGTCCGGCGGATAGCCTAGGAACACAGGCCCATTGAATATCATTTGGGGTATCAACCGTGGGCCTCCAGTCTCCCCATTCTGCTCTAGGGGCTGTCTCTGCGGTAGGGGCTCTGCGGGTGGCGCCTGGGTATTCGTGGCTCCGGGCGGCGATGACGACGGTGGGGCATCTTGTGTTGCTTGATGCTGTTCATGTGCTTGATTCATCATCGCTCGGCGATTGAACGGACACTTTCCCGTGCTTTGCGGGGTGTCTTGTACTGGTCGGCCATTGTCTAGCGGAAACTGTGGTGATGCGGTTGGGACGGAGCCAACTGACGACGAGCTCTCGGCATTGGTGTATTTCGCTGGGATCGATATGCCCCAAGGTCGACTTGGAGACTCTCCTACTCGGACTTCCTTTAGCGGACGGTCAAAGTGCGCCGTTCTAGTCTCGTCCATGGCATGATCTTCTGGTGGTTCCTCAGGGGTTGGGGTACCATCATGAAGACTTGCTGAGACAGCTGTGGCCCAGTTTTGAACTTTGGTGTCTGCTCTGGCGTCGGCAATGTGGTTAGGTTCGGTTTCCGGTTCTTCGTCTATAGCATCATCAGGATCCTCAGGCAGCCATGCCTGATGCTTTTGACCCAGACCTTGGATCATATTGGCCAGGTTGCCATACTTGCGATCCAGCTGTTCAATGCTCTCCTGGTTACGCTGGAAACGTGTGATGCAAACTTCGTGACTCCTGGGCAGCTCGTGCTTGTGTTTTTCAAAGTATTCTGCAACCTCTTCTGGGTTATGCTGGTCAAGAAAGCGGATGGGACAGACGGCAGCAGACCCAGATGCAGCTACCGAGGCAGTCATTGAGGCAGGTTTATTGCTACATATTTCGGCGCGGATAGGATCGGCGAACGAGGGTCGTTTAGACCTACGACCGCGTAGGCTAAAACGTGAGGTCGAGCTTCGCGGTGTAGCAAGAGGGCTGCCTCTACCACTTCCAGATGCGAAAGGGCAAGCCAGCTTACTGGGCGTTCCAGCAACTGTGAAATCTTTTTCAAGAGGTGAAGCGGCTCTATTACTTTGTGTCTCAAGTTGTGTGGTCGGTACATCAGCCGATGGGCCGCTCCATATCTTTACACTTGTAGTATTTTCAGGGGCACGCAGTTGAACAGCAGCCTCCTCGGCCTTCTGTATGACCAGTGCCCGGCTCTTGCGCTCTACATCGTCGCTATGTGCTAATTGCTCCACTAAATTCACGTGCATATGTGGTTGTTCGTCCCCAATCCGCTCGAGCTCTTGCAAAAAAGTAAGATGATCTTGCGACAGCGTATCTGGCGCGGACCGTTTGAGAAGGTCGAGATACTGTGGAATGTCAGACTGGATCTTGCAGAACGATGTGTGCTTGAACATGGAAAGAGGAAATGCAAAATCAGGTCATGCTGTGGTTGTTTTCTGTCAAGGCCGCGAGAGCAGCTGCAGGTCTAGAGCTAAAGTGTATCATCATGCAAGGAGGGGAGGAGGGCTGCTAGCAGCTGTCACATACCTGTTGCTTGGCCCACGAAAGCTTGCTTTCCACCTGTTTTTGCTGATCAAACAGCGCCTGGTATTCTCCGCTCAAAGCCGCAAAGCCTTCGACCAGCTGTTCGGCAAGCACCGTGACGCTGGGCTGAGCCTCATCAGCCATGGTGCCGTTAGCACAAGGACGAAATATGCGAAGATGGTGCGTGTAGAGACAGCGGGAGAGCCTGGCTTTGATGACGCGGCAATGAGGCTCGCGACCAGGAAAAATGAGCGATGGACGGAAGCTCGGCAAGAATTGCAGGGTCGGAAGCAGCGGCGCAGGCTGCGCCACGCTTAGTCATTGCTACCAGCCACTCACCTTGCAAACAAGCCCATGGTCAGATGCGCTGGGAGGCGCGTCAGGGCGCACTGCGCCTTGGACCTGTTACGCAACATCTCTTCTTGAACTGCAACTTTTATACTCCATGATACCCTAATAGTACAAGAAGCGCCATTGTTTAGCGAAGCCTCTGAGAACCTCTGTTATCATCCTCGTCGCCTTGATTCAGCACTGCAATTCCAAACCCCCTAAAGAGCAGACGCTAAGCACCCCGACAATATTTACAATGGGGTCGATTCACGATTCTCGCATACACAAGTGGTTCGCAACCTCGCCTCCGGTCGCATGGACAATCAGACAACTACGGGAGATGCTCATTGGGTCTCTCAAGCAGGGTCCAATCCCACAACATGTGGCATTTGTCATGGACGGGAACAGGCGGTTTGCACGCAATCACCACATTGAGACCGTAGAAGGGCACAATCTGGGGTTTGAATCGCTGGCCCGGGTACGAGGAACGACGGAAAGGGGACATTTCCCTGGGTGGGCACGATACTGACAACTAGGCAGATCCTCGAAGTGTGCTACAAGACCGGGGTGAAAGTTGTGACAATCTATGCGTTCAGTATTGAGAACTTCAAGCGTTCAAAACATGAGGTGGATGCGCTCATGTCAATGGCCAAGGTGAAGCTGCAACAGCTAGCTGAGCATGGTGCTTTACTGGACCGCTACGGTGCATCCATTCGAGTCTTGGGTGAGCGTGAGCTTGTCAACCCAGATGTGCTTATGGCTGTGGACAAGGCCGTGTCCATGACTGCTCACAACAAGAAGTAGAGAACAACACCCGGTGCGAAGACGACTGCTGACCTATTGAACAGAGCCGTCCTGAATGTCTGCTTCCCCTACACGTCGCGCCATGAAATCACGACCGCTGTTATGAAGACCGTCGAGACGTATAGCACCCCTATGCATAACCTGTCTACTTCGCCGAAACGCGCCTTTTCCGAATCGCACATCACGCAGCATATCCGGAAGCAAATGTTGGAGGAGGATGCAGGAGGCGCACTTGAGCAACCCGAGTCGCGTCCAGCGTCACCTTGGAAAGAAGCTGCCTCAGCGGAAGACGGGCGGTCTTCGTCGACGGCAACCGTCGTTGATCCACCAGACAAGGATGAATCGCCGGCGGAACCTACATTTCTGGATCCCGAGTCAATTAGTGCCCAGACACTGAACGACAACATGATGACAGCCGACGCTCCACCGCTCGATCTGCTTGTCCGCACTTCTGGTGTGCAGCGACTGAGCGACTTCATGCTGTGGCAGGCACACGAGAATACATCCATTGTGTTTCTCAAGTGCCTGTGGCCCGAGTTTGATCTTTGGCAATTCCTGCCCGTACTAGTAGAGTGGCAGTGGCAGCAGAAGAAGCTGCAAGAGGAGCAGCAGCGTATTCGTGGGCGGTCAAAGTCGGAGTAACACATACAGCGGAGCAACGGTTGATTGGAGGTCGTGGTCAAAGGCGGCAAATCTAGACTGGAGCGCGCATTAACGATACCCAGAATCAAATATTCCATCCATCCCCTAATGCACGCTACAACCAGCCATCGGTTAGACTACCGGCCGATCTCGCCGGGCTGTGGGTGTCGGCGGGATTTATATAGTACTCCTAGTTTCGGCGGCAGGCCTGGCACGTGTATTTACACAGCTTTCAGCTGCTAATGTATGGTATACCAGTCTTTCGTGGCCGGTGACCTAGCACACGACCTTTGGACTTGCCCGAGGCACGCTAGCCAGTCCTAGCGCAAGGGAGCGAAACGTCATGCTACCCTACCGCCGCCCATGACAGCCGAGGAAGAAGCCATCAGCGTGGAAGCTGAGCGATGCCTTATATTGCGCGCACGCCAGGGCGCCTAGCTGTCGTCACGTCCAGCTCACGTCAATGTTGTAGTGTTTACCAGCCCAAGCGACGCTGTCCTGTATCTGTTTGCTGGGCTTGGTGTTTGCGTGCTATACACTTACTGCTTGCGTTACTTCTTATCAGCAACCATCTTGCTTCTACTTCCCTCACTCACCGTTCCGTCTAATCGCACGCCATCGACTACAGCATCATGAGCCCACCAACCATTCTTACCATACCCGTCGAGCTACGAGAGCTCATTTACGGTTTTCTCTTTGCCAGCTACACCGTTCGACACGGCTTCAAACACCCAGCCCTTTCCAGCAGCAAAACGGACGCCTCTAATCGCACATCACTACTTCTCACTTGTCGCCAGATCTACACCGAGGCCAGCCGCCATCTTCCGCTCAACTGCACCCTTCACTTCCGCGGTACTGAGAACTTGCTTGAGACACTTCTCTCGGTCGATCAGAGTGTGCTGACCCGCTTGCGCCACATTCGGGTTCGCGCGTATCCATTCCCCCTGTACACTGGAGAGGCCACGCATTACTATCCTACCTACTTTGCAGCAAATGCGTTTAATCTGCTGCCTGGTCTGTGTCTTGACACACTAGTCGTGGAAGACTGCTGGCATGGCTTTGGCATGTGCGATGGCTGGCGAGACGTTACAACTTACTTCGACATCGAAAGTCTCCTCACTAGCGACGCTTGGAAACAGCTTACCTACATAACACCTTGTACCGACTTCATCGCCTCAGGCTACGACCACCGGCACAAGCGGTCAGCTCAACCCGAAAATTGGGATGCGCTTATCAAGGAACGTGATGGAGCCGAGTACGGCGCAGAGGTCAAGATGTACATTGTTCCGTACGACCAGCAAGCAGCTACTGGCTGTGAAAAGGCCGAGGACGGCCGGACCATGCAGCCCTGGGCAGCGAAACCTGGAGATAAAGTCAACGAGGACTGGCGCATCGCAGGACCGGACCAAGATATGAAAGGGGAGGTCAGGATCCTGGCGAAGCGAGGTAAACGGGCAAGAATAGTACAGTTGGGTCTCGGCGAAAAAAGAACTTGGAAAGAAATCAAGGGAACCACTGTTGGTGGCTTTGTTCCAGAAGGTGAGCAGGCTTCCAGCCCCCATGAGTACACTCAGCCTTAACTGATTTCTTTCAAGGATGGACGCCATACCATAACGACATGTCAGATGCAGTCGGATGGATATATGGTGGTTATGGGCGAAGGATGCAACTAGCAGACGCCGCTCTTCACAGTTGACTACATCGCTTCACTACGCAACCCGTCCACGCGCCATGGATGTCGGATGCACGAACTCAGGACTGAGTACTGTGCAGCCGTCTGCTGCATGGTGCAACAGTCGGTATCCCTGCATTCATCTATATAGGTTGCAAAGGTGCGTAGTGGCCCTGTCTTCGCAAGGCGGCCGAAGTGTTTTGGGCGCTGTGCCACATGGCATAGTGAGACTATGGATTCAAATCGTGGCACACGGAAGACATGTGTCTTAGAAAGGTGGTACTGCACTATTGACTGTGCAGTGATTTGTATTGTGAACTCGAGATGGTTAGTTTGGGAGGCATATAGGAATGCCGCGCCGGGCATGCCCGCGGTGCATGGAGTGCCAGACCATTCGTCGTCATCGGCCGCTACGCGACCGTGCCGTAGAGTTATGGGGCTCACTTCTGCATGTTCACCTTGCCGCGCAGCTGCTTTGTATTGAAGTGGGAGATTCCTATTTTGACGCGGTAGCCTGTCGCTTAATAGTTGTAAAGGGAGTCGCAATGAAAGTACAAGTAGGAGCGGCAGACTACGACTTTGTTTATTCTCCAACGTTACACGGCGGTGCGCGCCACTTGCTTGTACGCTTTACCTGTCACCTGCTTTGTGTACTAGCATTTCAGGCCTTTTTATCATTTCCATGCGATAGTCGTCGGTTAATGAGTTGGTACCCGATAATATGGTAAGTCCACTTGTGTATTCACATACTTAACACCAGCAAGTAAGTGCGCAGACTGAACATCACTAGCGTCAACTATCGCACATCATCCCAGCACTTGTTGCTATTGATTTTGGGCTCTCACTTGCCCAGCAGTATCCGCTTCCTGTTACCTATGACACCATCCTCAAATCACCTGTGGACCCTAACATCACCATCTCCTTCAAGCAGCCTGGATCCGACATATGCTCTACAACCGCTGAAACGCAGAAGCAATACTCGGGTTATGTCAATCTTACTCCATCTACCCTTGCGCCCTTTCAGCAAAACTACTCAATCAACACCTTTTTCTGGTTCTTCGAGGCTCGAGACAACCCGGAGACGGCACCATTAACAATATGGCTGAATGGTGGGCCTGGACAGTCTAGCATGGTTGGCCTCTTTACTGAAGTAGGGCCATGCAGGGTCATACAAGGGTCTAATGGGGGCTACACTACGCAGCCCAGACCTTGGGGTTGGGACCGCAGTTCCAACATACTCTTCATCGATCAGCCCACTCAGACCGGCTTCTCCTATGACGAGCGGGTGAATGCGTCTATAGATTTCAGCAACGATGATCCTACCGGATTGAGTGCCCGTAAGGAACCATCACCCCCTCCGACCGATGTGCCTACCTGGCGCTTCAAAAACGGGACGTTTGCTTCTGGTCTTGCCACAAACACGGAAGACTTGACTGCCATCGCCGCCAGATCTACCTGGCACTTCCTGCAAGGTTTTCTCTCCGCTTTCCCTCAATACAATCCGGGGTGGCATCCTAATGGTGATGTTGTCGAGTCTGCTGCCATCAATTTGTTTGCTGAGAGCTACGGGGGCATGTATGGTCCCGTTTTTGCAGATTTCTTCGAAGCTCAGAGTGATGGAAGAAAAGATGGAAAGGTACCAAGCGATGCATTAGAGATCCGTGTGGGTTCAGTAGGCATCGTGGACGGTGTCTTGGATGTTATTGCAACCACAACATCAGGTCTGGAATTTGCATACAACAACACATACGGTATCCAAGGAATCAACATTACGACCTATCAGAATGCAATCGCTGCAGTCAACAGAGAAATGGGCTGTGGGGATCTGATAATGCAATGCCGTATGCTCGCGGCAAAGAACGATCCCGACAATCTCGGTACTGATGAGGATACTAACCAGCTTTGCGCAAGTGCTCTATTAACCTGCCAATTGGCTGTTTTGCCCATCATGTCTATCGGCAGAAGCGTTTATGACGTGCGAGTGGAGCCTCAGGTTACACCGGCTGCCTCCTACGTAGAATATCTAAATGATGCCAGGGTTCTCCAATCGATAGGCGCTTTGGTCAACTTCACCTCACATAGCATCACTGTTGAGAACGCTTTCAATTTCAGTAAGCCATATTCATTTGATAAGCTTCTCCAGAAAGAGAGCTTTGCTGACTTTTGCTATAGATGGAGATGCTGCTCGTGGAACGCAGCTGGCCTCTTTGGCGCGCTTGCTTGCTCGCGGCATAAAGGTAGCCTTGATATACGGTGACGCAGATCTCCTAGGTAATTGGTATGGAGGTCAGAATGGATCTCTCGAGCTAGCTAGTCTTGTTCCAGGGTACGATACCGCCTTCGCAGCCGCTGGCTATGCCGATATCGTTGTCAATCCATCTTACGTTGGCGGAGCTGTGCGTCAATATGGCAACCTTTCATTCTCTCGAATTTACGATGCTGGTCACCAGGTACCCTACTACCAAACAGAGACTGCATTTGCTGTCTTTAGTCGAACCATCCAAGGCCGCGACATCAGCACAGGTCGCGAGGCTGACTTGTCTACGTTTGCAACCGAAGGACCCAACACTTCTGACCATAAGAATGTGGTGCCGCCTCAGCCAGACTCTGCTTGCTGGATCAGAGACGCTGCTTCTTCTTGTACAGAAGAAGAATTGGCTGCTATTCGCCAGGGCAAGGGTACAGTCAAAGATGGCCTATGGATGCTTTCAGAAAGCATTGAAGCATTTGAGAAAACTTCCGGAGGTTGGTCGCTACAACAAAGCCTCCTACTCCACCTATTCCGTAGCGACACCTCTCTAGAAAAAGGGGAAAAGAGCAGGGGAAATCAACAGAGAATCCTCATTGGGGGACTTTCCGCGGCGGTTGCATTGCTGTTGTGAGTGCTATTGCACCAGCACCCTCCCAAATGCTACATATATAGATTAAACATTCACGCCTACCCAAAACATCCTCTCCCTTGCTTAAAACCACTTTCACAAAAAAAAAACCCACCAGCACTCTCAACCCCCCGCCGCCCCAAACCAGCTATCCTGATCCCTGAAAACTAAACAACCCCCCCTTAACAGCGGCCTCCTCACCACCCTCTGCTGCACCCGCTGCCTACGCCTCCACTCCAACTCCAACCGCACCCCTCATTCCCCCAGCGACAGCGAACTGGGCCCCATAGTCTCCACTCACATTCTCCACCAAGACGCAAGCTCGCTCGTCAACCCACTCCACCGCCACCTCCCGCTCCTAGAATCCATTCCCGAGGCGAGTCCGCGCCCCAGCGAAGACACGCGGCGCTCCCAGGAGAAGAAAGCAGTGCCGCATCCCCTGCGTAAGTATGCGGCGCAGAATGCTATTTCGTGTAACGATGGTGGGATGCAAGCGGCAGTCGGACGGGATGCGACGACGGTGGGTGGTGGTGGAGGGGCTCCTGGCGAAGGGGGGTGAGCGAAGTATGGAGGGAGGTTTTTGTGTGTTTCCGCGGCAAGGGAGGTTAGAGAGCAGGCGGTTAGTTGGTGGTAGCACGGTACAAAATGTCTGTTTGCGGTGATGAAGGTGTCGCTTGTGTCTCTATCCGATGCTCTGCATGAGTACGTGTGAGAGAAGAGACGAAAGACTAGGCGGTCTTGGAAGGGGAGGGAAAATGGAGTATCAAGGCTTGAGGCGTGGGAGTAGATAGGGACGGTGAGGTGCGGGAATGAACCGTTTTCTTTGTTTGTTTTCGCTGGTGATGTGCAAGGGGTTGATGTAATACGAAGGGTAGATATCTGTGTTTTCTACAAGGGATGAGTACGGGATGAGTGAGCCGTTTTGTACAGGTTAGAGTGCTGTGTAGGGCCTGTGTGTTGGCTTGACGGAGATTTGGGTTTGGATATCTCCAAGGGTGATATCTCATGTAGTTCTTCGTTTTCATTTGTGTCGTGTGTACCTCAGAGAGGCTGCACGATTCCCATGTGGCGTGAACTTGGAGATGGAGAATTGAGGGCATGTCCTAAATCTTCAGTAGGCTTTGTTGCTTGATCAACATTATCTGAATAATGTCCCTCAATTGCTCACACGGATCGAAGAGAAGATATACAAATGTTCCGTTCTTGTATGTTCATAGCAAACGTTTTTCATCTGCTCTAAGCATATGCAAACTATCGTACATAGATATAACAATCTCTCCACCCCGCCCATGACGACATCCCGGGGTATAAAAAGGAAAAAAAATGTACCAAGGATAATAGGTCACTTCTTGCACTCCCTGCTATATATAAACACCGTCGCTATGCTCCCTCCCTCCATGCCAGAGTAACTAATCGACTTTTGCACCTTACTAAAATGGTGCACGGGAAACTGGAGCCGAGCAGAAACAAAATAAACTAAGAAAAAAGAAAAAGGGGGTTCGCAGTCGCAAAACAGACCTGATTAGCCAGAAACGATAGGCAAAAGGACGAACACGAATCCAGAACTTGCTCTGGTCGTAACCCGGCGAGAAAACAGAAAACAGCTCAAATCTCAATATCAACGCCAATGTCCATGCTGGCGATGATGTCATCATCCATCTTGGGCTTCCTAAATGTCGGCAGACCTTTCCTCTCGGTCTTCTTCTTGGACTGTTGAGGGTTAGGCGTGCTCGCCCTGGAACTGCCGTCACCGTCGAAGAGGGCATCGACGTCTAGAGCCTTCCTCTTTTGCGCTTCCTCTTCTAGCGCCTTTCTCGCTTCTTCTTCGGCTTTCCGACGGGCAGCCTCCTTCTTTTGCTCAATCTTCTTCTGCCGCTGTTGCTCGAGCTGGGCCTTCCGCACGCGCTCAGCTTCTAATATGCGGTTCTTGCGGTTGAGTTCAGCAACACGCGCAGCAGCTGCCTCAGACTGCGTAGCAATCTTGGGTTGCGCGTCAGAGGATGAGCGTTGGAGAATATGGGCGTATTTCTTTGACTTGGCGATACGGGCGCTGATATCGGCGTCTGTCCAGTAGTGGTTTTGGAGTGCCTTGAGGTCGTCGTACTTCCGCTTAAGGAAAGACTGGGATGGCACCTTGGAGTTTGCCTCGGCAAGCGATTGGCGGTAGATATCAAGATCGCTCTCGGTAAAGCGCTGGTTCGACATGAACTGGAACTGGTAGTTCTTCTTCACTGACCCATGTTGCGCAATGACGTATTGATCTGTTGCGATACGTTTGCCATCCTTGCCTTCGAAAACGTAGGGTTTGCCCACGGAGAAGCCTAGGGAGTGAGTTAGTTATGTTTATGATGCATTCGTCAGCATGCCTACCTTTGATTTGCGCCATCTTGTAGAGAGTGCGCCGCTGGGCATCCTGACCAACACCCACACGTCCAAAGGCGCCCGTCAAAGCCTCTTCGAAACCAGGGTGGAAGCAAACTTCCGAGAAAAAGCCTCTACCGACGCGCACCGATTCGAAGTCACGTAGGGTTGCAGGCACATCTTCACGAACTTTGTCTGGTACTCTGTCGTCCCACTCAACATCGCTCTCGCCATCAGCGTCAAGGTCTGAGCCACCGTCGCGATCGCCAGAGCTAGATCGCCTACGCTCACCACGTCGGTCATCGTGTCGCTGTCTTTGCTGGCCTCGCTGCTCTCGCTCGCGCTTGTATGCCTCGAGTTTCTCGTTCTTGCGGGGCTGCACTTTGGGGCGGCTGCCCTTGCGCATGGCATCGTCAGGGTCTTCTGAGTCGGCCTTGCGCTTTCGGTCGTTTTGTACGTTGGCAGCACGCCTTGCGAGCTCTGCCTTGAAATTGGCATTGCTCATCTCCTCAGCGCGTTGGCCCAGAATCTCCTCTCGCTCCAACTGCGACATGCCCATGATCTGCCGCTTGTCTGCCTCGTCGATGTATTTGCCCTCGAGGGGGTAGGGCACATCGGCCGCGTGCGCAGGTTCGTCATCATCGCGATCCGAGTCGGATTCGTCCATGGCATCTGATCCCAGCGAGTTTGGCGATGAGGCTGCGGGCGACGAGCTGGGTCGAGTCAGCGCCATGGTGTGGTAAGGGGTTGAAACGGTCGGTGGAGGGTTGAACGGAGGAGTATGGGAGGAGGAAGCGATGTGAAGGAATGGCGAGAGATGAGTGAGTGGTGATGGGTGAGAGAGGAGTACTCACGCCTCGCCTTCTTCTACGTCTGCATCTTCGTCACCACCCGCGAGGGCGAAGAGCTCATCGTCAATATCATCGGCCGACATTATGGAGGTGAATGGGAAAAGGTTTTGCTATAGATTTCTGGCCTGTTGCAGTGACAGTAGCGGCGATAACGGGGGGTCGCTGAGGATGTCGGGAGGAGATTTGGGCGCGCTTAAGGGGGAAAGAGGAGGAAAGAGGAACATGGGAAGTCCAAAGGTTGGGGAAACGCTCTCTGCGCTCGGACCATGCCGCGTCCTCCGAGTGGATCACGGGTTGCGTGCCGTGAGCGCATCATAGGCCATCTTCCTATCCTTCTGTTCACTGTATTCACCTTTCCCAAGAACAAATTCGTATTTGTTTTCATTCCTACTTGTGTACAATAGCCGAGAGTATACGTCATGTGTTCTGCAGTTCGCTCCTCACGAACAATATCGCGCAGCATCTGCCGCAGCCTGCAATACCCAGTCCTCGATTTTCTTGCCCCCAGTACAGCCACTTACGCACCACGCCAGACAGTGCAATTCTCCAGTACAGCGTCCACGCCGCCCTCGCCACAAACCACAAAAGATGGCAAGCCAATACGGCCGCTTACACCCAAGCAGCGGGAATTTCTGTCTTCTGCATTGCGAGTGAACCAGACGGGTGAGCTCGCCGCCATCCTCATCTATGCTGCCCAGTCACCGGTCATCACACGGTCACATCCCCACTTGCGCCCGCTCATGAAGCACATGTACGACCAAGAGGCAGGGCACTACAAATACTTCAACGACGTTATTTCTAAGCACCGCATACGCCCGACGGCCATGACTCCGATCTGGACGGCGGCGGCGAGCATTCTGGGCTGGTCGACGGCCGTCATGGGGCGCGAGGCAGCGATGGCGTGTACAGAGGCTGTCGAGACGGAGATTGGAACGCACTACAATGAGCAGGTGCGGGTACTGCTGGACTGGGTGAAGAAGTGCGAGGAGAGGGGAGAGAGCTTAGGCCCAGAGTTGGATAAGTTGGTGGTTGAGTTGAGACGGATACGAGACGAGGAACTGGAGCATCTAGATCATGCCGTGGAAAATGACGCGAAGAACGCAAAGCCATATGAACTCCTGACTGAGATCATAAGGGGTGGGTGTAGAGGCGCCATCTGGGTGAGTGAGCGAGTGTAATGCGATGCTTGTAGACATGACATGAAAAAATAACGGCGCGGGATTGGGACTAAGTTTCTCTATTTCTTGATTGTATATTATACGTTTACATCGCCCCAATCACATTACTCTGGAACATAGCTCATTGCACAGGCTCGCCTCGTAATAGGTTCTGTTTTTTTTGGTAATCAAGTATGTACAGCGGTTGTAAAACCAAAATGACTACCATGATCTGGAATGCCAGAATACTGCACCTTGTTCTAGACAATGCTTACTTGGAAAGTAGCTCAACAATAGAAGCTGCTGTGGCGTTGTTGATTGAAAAAGTAGGGTGCAGCTCGTTGAGCCATAGGTACTCGTTGACAGGGTACTGGCAGCTAGGATCCTTGGTATACCAGGTCGGTGTGCCACTTTGCACTCGTTAGCTAACATAGGCCATGGTATATAGGCTACGAATTAGAAGACTTACTTTTTGTACGCATTGCAGTAGCCAGTGACATTTTTCAGGTCGGCAGTCTGCTTGTAGCTCGCAGGGTTCTTGATGACGCTGTGGTATAGTGCCCACGTATCGTACACGAACGCAGCAGTGCCTGTGTTCTTTGCCTGGAACCCAGATACCATATTGGTGATTCTCTGATTCCAGTTCTCAATTGCCTTGCCCTCGTGCTCTACTGCATATCCGCCATCATTTTGCTGCGTGGTCAAGGGTGCAAGATTGACAGGTGGGACGTTGAGGAAGAGGAAATTGCGGCCTCCGGTAGCGTAGATGTCAGTTAGCTGCTTCTCATACACTGTGAAGATGGTGTCCCAGAGAGCACTTGAGTTGTCCCGCCACCAGCTGGTTCCTACGTCGTTAATGCCGATGAAGAAGGCAAAGAGTGACGAGTCGGATGTCCAGGGAGCAAAGTCGGGATGGGAGCCATAAGTCGGCAGGAATTGGGACTGGACTTGTTCTTTCATGCTGACTACTGTCGGGGTATACGGGGCAACGAGGTCCGAAGATACGGTGGCTCCGCCGTAAGCCATGTTGTACGTCAGGAGAGTACTAGCATTGTAGGTGGTAGTAAGAAATCCGACCCAGTTGGGACCGTTTGAAGATGTCCAGCCAGGATACGGTGGGTTGCCGAGAGGGTTTGATGGGCTTGGCTGGGTGCCGTTCACATTGAAGCCAGTCTGGGTGTAAGAATCACCAAAGACGAAAAGGTGTTTGACGTTCTTCCATCCGGACCAGGAGGACGCTTGTGCTTCAGATGCAGCGAGGCCAGCAGTTGCCAGAGACAAGGCAAGAACAGTCGATTTAACCATGTTGGCAAGCAGTCGTAGGCAATCTGGCGAGATGGAAGAAGTGGTTGCATCCTGGAACTAGCAGCGGACGGCACGTTAATAAATGCGATGGGGGAGACGGAACCGGATAATGATGTTGACTAGCGCTAACGAGGGAGATTGAATGGAAATTGAAGGCTATATTGCATTACCCTACAATTGGAATATGAAGTGCATGGCAGCACTGCTTTGACATAGTGTAGGCCATGCTAGACCGGAATTGGAAGAATCCAAATGGTCCGCGTCGCAAAGGGAATGGCGTGTGGAACGCGACAACGCAACAGCTCCTATGGAGATTCGAGAGGACATGTTGTCTGCAGGCTTGGAGCACGACGACACACATGAGGTTCTCGAGATCGGAGGAGGCCGGAAGCCGAGCATCACGTGACGTGGTGCTGGGACCGAGTCAGAGTAAGACATGTTTGAGCTGACAACGAAAGAGGCGTCGAGAAAGGGGGATCCGGGCACAAGGACGGGGTTGTTCGTCAGCTTATCGAGCCACGAGGACAGGCGAGCCGGATGCGGCGGGAGGTGGATAGCGGATTGCCTGGGCCGGCCGAGCAGGCAGCGCGTCACGCGAAGGCGAAAGCCTGGAATCAGAACAATTGTGGTGGCTGACAGTGGCGCAGTGGCGCAATAAGGCTGATTGCGGCGGCTGGGCCAATGCAGACCCCGGTTCGCTGGCCGTGCTCCCAGCCGCCGCATACTACTACCAGGCACATGTAGAGCATGTCAAATATGTCTACTATCCGCGTAGTTTGGGAACATTGTCGCCTGCCACGCACCAAACAATTACTGTTACACGCCTGGTCTGCTGGGTGTAACTGGTCGGTGGAGACATCTGCGCCTCAGCATCGCGACAAAACACGCACGAGCAGCCACAAAGCCGCTGCATCCACACAAGACTCGGCCTCGCTGCAGTCCCGCATTCCGACTCAACCTTCACTACACTGCCTCTTGTCGCCCATTCTCTAGGCCCGACAACACCCCCGACCCTACTCGCCCCGCCATCCAAAATGCTCGCCCACTGAGACGCCTCATCTCCAGCTCATTCTGATCCTGCCTTCGCTTGACCGCCGAGCACTGACAGCAAACGTATATCTGGCGCCAGCCCCCCGCGTACAGCTTGCTTTTGCAAACCCTGGGACACCACAACCCTAATACACCGGCTACCAAAGTACCAAAGTACCAAAGTACCAGAGTACCAGAGTAGCACCTGCCCACCATGGCCGGAATGGAGAACGTCGAGGTCCATAGCAAGGTACGTCTCCCACCTTCCGTCTACTACCCCTGCTGCCCTTGCTGATTGCTACCAGTCTTACCTTGTAAGATGGGTCAATGTTTCCTCGGGCCACACTATATCATGGAGTGTCCAACCACACAAAAAGTCTCTCAATTTCGGCATTTTCAAACACCCCGGAAACGCGACGGGCTCAGCTACCCACCTGCCTGCCACGGCCACCTTCGAGGCCGGCCCAGGCACTCCTTCCCTCGAGCCACCCGTAACACGCGGGCGCGGAGCTTCGACGTCGAGAAACGACCGAACTGTTGTCTTGGAAAAGCTGACAGCAATCGGTCTGAAGCAGGTACACTGGCATGGCAAATGTGAGGCCGACACCGTCTCCATGGGCACCTATGACATACCCCCCGGCGAGGGCGGCATGTATGGCCTTGTTTTCGACAACACCTTTTCAAAGACAGTGTCTAAGACGGCCACATTTGTTCTCATGACCTATCCAACCAATGCCGCTCCAAAATCGGGTCACCACATGCACTATGCCCAGGCAATGGCTGGAGCAAGCACAACTAGTCTCGCCAAGTCATTACCTTCCATCAACCCTGCCGAATCATCTGAATCCTTAGCCCAAACATCTGCAGACCGACCAAAGTCACAATACGGCCAGAAACAAGGCAGTATATCTGGCTCATCTTTTCTCACTGGCGTACTGCAGAAGAAGCGAAGGAAGAGGAATCAGGGTTACGCGAGACGCTTCTTTTCTTTGGACCTTACCTCCTCAACACTATCGTATTACCGCAACGACCATTCCTCCGCTCTGCGCGGCGCTATCCCGCTGTCGCTAGCCGCCGTCGGCGCAAACGAGGAGACAAGGGAAATTTCTGTAGATTCAGGAGCAGAGATTTGGCAGCTGCGCGCCGTCAACGACAAAGACTTCCAAATGTGGAAAAATGCGCTTGACCGTGCATCAAGAACAGCAGCAGACAGGGGAGCAGTGGCTTCGCCTACCATGCAAATACAAGAGGGAGCATTTCAGAGCTTTCCACAAGCCTCAAGTGCGATCGAGGAGAACGAATGGGCTAGGGTCGAGGCATTAATGGGGCGAGTTTCTGGTACAAGAGACGCGGTGCGAAGATTGGTCCAGCAAACCGAACCCAAGTCCGCTACCAGCACTACGTTGGCTGCTACAAAGACAGATGAAACTGCATCTCCTGCACCATCCGAAACAGAACGCAGCGACTACTTCCCGGACCAAAAGGCACCCCAAAGGACTTCCTTTTGGAAGCGCAAGCCAAGTAGTTCAGCTGCCCAGAGCCCCTCAAATGGCACGCTTGTAGTGCCAGCCCAGAATGGCCATGGTACAAGCTCCCCAATGGAAGAACTTGTACATAGCAACTGCATGGCTCTGCTGCAAGACTTGGATTCTGTTGTCACAGACTTTGCCAATCTCATCAGCGAAAGCAAACAACGTCGGGCGTTAGCACAACCACCACCAGTCTCTGCTGTGCCATCTCGCAATAGCTTCGAATCGACTGTCGAGTCTGTTGACGAGTTCTTCGATGCTACCGATGGTGACGGCAGTAAGTCGCAGCTGCTTACTATTCGGCGTGATAGCGGCGACAACGAGCACGAGCGTGGACAAGTTCCGAACGAGGACTCGGACGGAGAGTCAGAGTCGTCATCTGAAAATGGAAGCGAGGAAACAAGAGATCGCCCACGAATGTCGCTGGAGATGACACCAGCGCTTTTCCCCACAAAGCCCGAATCTCTGAAGCCTCTACCTCTCGAGCCAGTCGACCGTCGGACCACTGTCCCTGCGCCTAAGGTACAGCCCCCAAGTCTGATTGCATTCTTCAGAAAGAATGTTGGCAAAGATTTGTCTACCATTGCCATGCCAGTATCTGCTAATGAGCCTACATCGGCACTGCAACGACTAGCCGAACAGCTCGAGTACAGTGAGCTACTAGATGCCGCTGTAGCAGCTCCCTCAGAAACGGGCGAGCGTCTCGTCTACATGGCCGCTTTTGCAATCTCAGCCTTCAGCAACGCCCGTGTCAAGGACCGCGCAATCCGCAAACCATTCAACCCTATGCTCGGCGAAACGTACGAACTCGTTCGTGAAGACAAGGGCTTCCGGTTCTTTGCAGAAAAAGTCGTTCACCGTCCCGTACGCATGGCCTGCCAAGCCGAGGCACAAGAATGGACGTTTATCCAATCCCCAACCCCAATGCAGAAGTTCTGGGGTAAGAGCGCCGAGATCAACACTGACGGTCGTGTTCGCATCTTCTTACATGCTTCTGGTGAGCACTACTCCTGGACCCTAGCAACATCCTATCTGCGCAACGTCATTGCGGGTGAAAAGTATCTTGAGCCTTCTGGTACAATGACCATTGTCTCGGAAACTACGGGTGCAAAAGCTGTGTGCACATTCAAAGCCGGCGGCATGTTTGCCGGCCGCTCAGAAGAAGTCTTGGTTCAAGCATTCGACAACACTGGCTCCATTCTCCCCAGTGGTGCAACCGGGAAGTGGACAAGTGATCTTCAGCTTACATTGAACGGACAGCCAACTGGCAAGACTATCTGGAAAGTAGGCAGCTTGGTTGACAAAGCCGAGAAACATTATGGTCTCACCACCTTTGCCGCCGCCCTTAATCAGGTCACGGCCATTGAAGAAGGTCACATTCCACCCACCGACTCGCGACTCCGGCCCGATCAGCGCGCCCTCGAAGACGGCGACGTAGATGAAGCCGAAGCGCTGAAGGCGCGTCTTGAAGAGTGCCAGAGAAGTAGAAGAAGGGTTTTGGAGGAGCAAGGTCAAGAGTGGAAGCCACGCTGGTTCAGCAAGGCCGGAGCTGCCGAGGCGGCGGCATTGGGCGACGAAGAGATTTGGAGGCTCAAGGGCGGCAAGGATGGGTACTGGGAGTGCAGGGAACGGGGCGAGTGGGGAGACCTGACTGAAGTCTTTGAGACTTGAGAGGAGCTGTGTTGACGGATCAGGGAATGTGTGTGTGTGTGTGTGTGTGTGTGTGTGTTGGATTATGAATATGGTAAAATCATGTTGACGAACGCTTGACGGGTTAGGATGGATTGGTGTTTTATGAATGATGCTTCACGTCTTATGATGGATTTGCTATAGTTACTTTCGGATACAGGCACCTTTTACCTAGACGGAGCGCTAAGCTCAGTAGACGGTTGTGAGATGACCCTTTTTAATCACTATCCTTGTTACTGAAAAAAACAAACATGGAGCCCATGATTCACTTGTGTCTCTCTCTCCCTCCCTGCTAGCGGAGAATATTCACAGACAGCGTCACAGAGGCAGTATGGGGCCCTTTGATTCTGCAGCACTCGTGGGATTGGATACGGTAAACTACGGGAGCCAAACTTTTCGTAACAAAAGAAAACATTCGACGCAAGGAAAGAAACGATAAGCGAGAGAGAGAGAGAGAAAGTGAGGCGGAGAAGGGGGGGGGACTAACGCCGTCCAAGCGTGTCTCCCCTTCCTGCCCATGGTAAGCAGACTGTTGAACAGCAAGGGAAAAGGAGAAAAAAAAAAGGAAAAGGAAAGAAAACGAGCGAAAACAAAAGGCTACATCATGTCAAAACACAAGTCGTATACACCCCCGCCCGTCGTACACTCTCTGTGCTCTCCTTCTCACACACGGACCATGGTGCCATTTGCCATCATCGGCGACCCAACGCCCGCCTGCCTCTGCTGCACCTGTCGCGTGACCAGCTCGCTGCTCCCAAACGTCCAGTCGTCGACTCCCTTGAAGCCTCCCTCGTGCGACTCGGCCTTGCCCGACCCAAACGGCTTGGCATCCCACTTGTCGGTGCCCTCTGCGCCCTTCCACTTGGGATCGGCGCCAAAGGCGCGGAACAGAAGCCCGTTGAGGCGCTCGTACTCGGCGTAGGATTTGGGCCAGCCGCCGTAGCGCTGGTAGGCGAGCTTGAGGAGGTGCAGGTGCTTGAGGGCCGCGGCGGCGTGGTCCATGGTGCTTGCGTCAATGGCTTCTGGGCTGGGTGTGTTGGGCGCGGTTTTGATGTTGACGCCCTCGCGAGCGAGGAGTTGGGCCGTTGTATCCATTTCGTCGTCGTCGTCTTCCTCGTGGTCTTGAGCGGCGGAAGCGGCGTTGGACGAGGTGTTGACGAGGATGCGGAGGAGGTCTTCGTGCACGAGGATGGCCTTCTTGAAGCAGTCCTGCGCCATGCTTGCAGTCTTTTCCCCTTTAGCGGCCTGAGCCTGGTAGTGCTGGCCCGTCGAGGTGTAGAGCTGGGCGAGGAGCTCGTAGGTTTCGATTGTGACGGGGGCGCGGGGGCCGTGGGCGCGACGCATGTTGTAGGCAATGTCTTCGGCGAGGCGGATGGCTTTGACGGGGTGGCCGCCCAGGTAGCGGGCGCAGATGAGGCGGCGACCCAGGTTGAGGAGGACTTCGGCCGGCCAGGAACGTTGGGCGTCGCGGGTTTGCCAGAGGGTGGTGAGGAGCCACTCGAGGGTCTCGTAGTCTTCTTGTTCGCCGAGGAGCGCAGATAGCTGGCTCAGTTCGTACAGCTGGATGTGAGCAAAGTTGATCTTGAGATTCTTGCAGATTTCCAGGATTTGCTTGACGATGCGGTTGGATAGGGCGAGCATCTTCTTACGCAGAACAGCATCGGGACACTTTTCGTTGCCATCGCGGCCGGCAAGGAGAGAAGCAAGCTTGAAGCCCATGCCAATAGCCCGTGGAGCGTTGTAACCATCGTGCTTGTTGGCAAAGAGGAAGCCGAGAGTAGCAATGTCGTATGCCTCGCGGAACTTCTTCTCCTTGGTAAGCTGGCTGACGCTTCGGTTGCTGGAGAGAATGACCGAGCGAATAAAGTCCTTGTTGCGGCCGCTACCAAGGTAGTCGAGGATACCAATGATGAAGATGCGAGGGGATTCCTTGCTAAAGTCTTTCAAGTCCTGAGCATCACGCTTGGCAAAGAGATCAATAGCCTGGTCTTCGACAACCGAGATCATGTCCTTGTTGTCGTTGCGGCGGAGATAGTATCGAAGTGGGGCAGCAGAAAGAAGAATGTTTGTCAGACTCTCGTTGTTCTGGAGCGTCTGGTGGAACTGAACCCAGTAAATGTACTCCATGGTAAGGTCAGCGTAGATTTCCGAGAACGTGATGCTGAGATCCTTCCTGAGATGGTATTGCAGAGACGCAAGGAAAGCAAGGGATGTGCGTCCAGCCTTGGTCAGATCGAATGACCACTTGGCTGCATGCCTGGAGTCTTTGGCACAAATCTGGCGATGAATTTCCTGGACCATGGCATACGCGGTGTTGCTCTGGCCAATGACCTGCAGAATAGAAGCGATGGAAGCAGCAGACTCCATTTGCTTCTGCGAAGACGTCTCCTTTGTAACGATTTCAGAGACAGCCTTTGAAATCTGCTTGACTGCGAGATCCGTCTTTTGCTGACGCGCGTAGAGAGTCGCAAGCTCCCTCAGGCTGTTAAGCGAAGACTCGTGGCTGTAACCGTACTTTTGGGTGGCGTCCTGGAAGCGCGATTCGCTAATCGTCAAGGCGCGTGAGATGGTCTCAGCATCAAGGTTAGTGGAGGATGTCGAATGCATCTGCTTCAGGTAGAGCGACGACAGGGTATTGTGAATATCGGTAACGGTAGTCTTTGTGGTGACTTGTTTGCCAGACCGCGACACCGCCTCATAGAGAGAAATCGCCTCAGACATATGCTGCTCGCTGCTCTGGGCAACTTGAGCGAGCGAGAGGGTTGCATTGACGGCGATAGCAGACTCAGCGCCGAAGACTGCAATGGAAGTCTCGCGGTACTCCTTGGTGACCTTGTATAGATCAGACCAGGTAGCCTTTGTCTCCTCAAGACATTGGTAGTATCGCTCGTACAGCGTCTCAACAAACTTGGCGTCTGTGAAGACCTTGTGCTCCTTGCGTTGTCGAACAAAAGTATTCCAGAGCACCTTGTAGAAGGTCACAGCTTCCGCATAGCGACGATCTTCCCAGTATGTCACAGTGACCACCTGCAAAGCATCCAGTGCATTCTTATGGCAGATGTCGGAGTCTTTGTTCAGTGCAACCAGAATCTGCAGGTAGTAGTCAAGCCAGTATCCATGGTTTCTGGGGTGGGCGCGACATCTCTGAGCCAAAATGTACAGAGTCTCAATGGTCTTCTCGTGCGTTTGACCAAGTCGTGCACGGTATACGACCAAGATCTCTTGATAGGTGCTGATAGCCTTATCCACGTAGCCATACTTGTCGTAAAAATTGATCAAGAGATTCTTCGCCTTGTCAAAAATGGCTTGGTCAATCTTTTCAGTGACGAGGACGGCGCGGAAAAAGCGGTTGTAGACGTCATCAACCTTGTCCAGCTGTCGCTTCTGCAGATAGCATTCTGCAAGCCGCTCGACCAGTTCGACTGATTCTTGGAGGAACGATGTGGCCATGGTAATATCATGAATGGAGCTTGCCAAGAAAGAAGGCCAGGTATGCTTCAAAGTAGCGTGAATGACGTTGATAGCCGCGGTATAATCGTTCTTTGCCATGTACTGAGCTGTGAGCTTCTTGGAAAGAGCCATCGTGCTAGAATCAAGCGTCTTCGAGCTCGAGATGGCGGTATAGAACACGTCCTGGAACACGGATTCAGAAATGGTCGTCGTAGTTTCTGTCACGGAACCAGAGCTGGCTAGGCTATGCTGAACGAGTTCGCTAGAGGTCTGAGAAAGCTGCTGGCGGACCTCAAGGCATGCTTGAGAATCCTGGCGGTTGACACTCTGGTAGTAGGAGCTCGCAAACTTGAAAATCGAGAGTGCTTGAGCGTGTGCATTCATGTTTCTCAGCTCCTTGGCCACATGCGTAAGTCGGGAGACAATGTTCTCTGAGAAAGAGAGCTGATGAGCTTCGTATTGCTGCCAGACTGACGAAAGTACTGCCGTAGACTCGCTGGTTCGTTTTTGGTTCTTCAAAAACTGGGAATAGGAGGTGGCAATGTCAATGTTCTTTTCGTGCCATTCAATGTCCATGACAGTGCGACACTTGGAAGAAACTTCCATCCATAGCTCGGCGTACATTCTCTCCGCCTGTTGAAACTCCTTGCGGTGAAGGTGCTGCTGGATTGCGCTGAGCAGTGACTCGATTGAAGAGATAGTCATGACCGTGGCAGCCTCCTCTTCGATCTCGTCACTGCCGAGGATGGAGCCATGGAGATCAACATCGTCATGACGATGGGTATGTTTGATTCGAACGTCTCCATTCTCCCAATGATCGTCAGTGGACTGGTCTGGTCCGGAGCCATGGAGCTGAATCAACCGATGAATTTTCAGCGAGTTTTCCTTCTCATTAATCGAGTCATACAGCTGTTGAAGGCGGTGTTGAGTCTTAATGACAAGCTCAGAAGAGCTACCATACTGGGTCTCATAGGACGTGATGAGAACCTTCAAAATCTGCTCGCGGTTCGTCATAATCTCGGTCCTTGTGGACGAGGTTTGCGTCTCTGTGACACTCAAATATAGAGTGGCACATTCCACGGTCAATGGATGTATGGGCGACAAAGTCTCCTTGCTAACAATGGTGCAGATGTACAGGTACTTGGCAATTTGAGTAGTGTTGGAAAGCATCATGTAGCTTGTTGCAATCGCCAAGTAGGTTTGGAGGACGGCGGGATGGTTCTTGGTGAAGAGTGTTTCACGCACGTTACCAACAGTCCTTTGAAGCTGAAGTACCTCAGGAATCGGGAGCTGCAAGTTCCAGCAGTTTGATTCCAAAATGGCAAGCATGGTCATTTCTGGAAAGACCTTTTTGAGTTCAGCAGTCGGCTTGAACTCCCCAGTCGATTTGGGGGCCAAAGGAGACTGTTGCAAATGCAAAACCCAATACCTGACTGCGTACTCAAGGAAGCGGTATTGCTTGAATAGGTTGTCTGGCGTCGACGGGTCGGAGATGTCAAAAGTCGGCTCACTCCTGCTGTCCTTGAGGACGGACTTGGTATAAGCCAGGACTCTCAGAAGCAGATCCGTCTCGCTATGCTCTAGTGGAATAGAAACCTTGCCAGTTTCGGCCAGATCGTGAAGAGTGGAATGGATCACAGGATGCCTGAATCGCACAATACGCTGGTGCAAAGTGAACAGTGGCTCCAAAGACCTGAACATCTCGTTGACGTTGACTCCCTTGTCAGAGATGGTTCCGCGTTGGACATCAACAGAAAACAGAGTGCGAATCTCGTCAATGGTAAGGGGCCGCTCAGCAGCCAGAACCCATGATAGCATGGTCTTTGCATCGTTGCTGGGGTTCAGCTGTCTGAAAAGAGTCACAATCAGGTCAGAGACTGTAGGCTTGGAAGTCTCCAAACCGCTGATGACCCTGCTCATGGCATCAGGGGACTTTTGGCCATTGAGTAGCTCACAGATTAATGAGAGCTGCAAGAATGAACCATTGGCTATTTGGATGACCCGATCCACCAGTTGTTCTTGCTCGAGAGCACGTTGGCCATGGAAGTGATGGTTGTGAATCAACGACCGTACGGCAACAGCATGCAAGTCATCCCGAACATCGTCGCGGGTGATTTCATGCTGGATCCCCATGGATGGGGAGGAGAGTTTCACAGAAGACGACATTGTGATTAGCCTTACGCCACGGCCCTGCTTCGTGACCTTGGCCAACTTCTCTAGAAGACCGGTCGGGCTGAAGCCACCCATTGCTTGGACGGAGGCGCTCTTGGAGTCGGCGATCTCATCCAGACCGTCGACTACAATCACAAGCTCATTTGAGCCAGCAGCAGGCTGCTGAAGGGTCTCTGTTAATGCCTGCCAGAGATACTCTTCGTAAGTCTTGACATCTTCACAGTTTCGGCACTGGTTATAGGCCCGGAAAAGCGCCCAGTACATGTTCATATTGCCAATGCGCAGGTTTAGCAACTGGAAGAGCAGAGACTTGACGACTGCCAGCGAGGTCGCAGCAGTCGGGATGTCTGGAGAGAGGGAACAGAACAATGTATCATACTGCTGGCGGTTCATAGGCCGCTGAAGACGCTCAACGATGGATCCAGCAAGGGTGGTCTTGCCAGCACCCGATTGGCCTGTGACCAAGAAGATGCGGTTTTGGCCGTGGAAAAACCTCGTCAAGTGCTTGTTGAACCAAAGGCAGGTAAACTCCTAAAACGCATCCAGTAAGTATATGTTCTGCATCCTATTTTGACCTTGCACTTACTGCTTGGTTGTCTACATATGTCCCATGATCTCGGGTGATGGCTGCAATCACTCGATCCTGAGAAGCCAGCCATCGGCTCAGGTGCTGAACATCAATGGATTCTCCATCTTCGAAAACTTCGTTTTCGATTTGGGATTGCCAGATGAGTTCAATGACAATGTTCTGGCGGGTACGGAATGACTCGATCGTATCGCCGAATTGCTCAAAGATGTCTAGGCTAGTAGAGTTAGACGACATACCCTTGGCGGCGTAGTAGAACTGAATGCCAACATCGACTACGAGGCTGATGAGATCAGCGTAGAGGAGGCAGATTTGCTCGCGGATCTCAGGGCTGGCGGCCAACAACTCGGAACGGTGCAAGACCGAGTGGAAAGACATGGCAAACTTGTAGAAGATTGAGAATGCCTTGTCCAGAGCTTCCGAGTTGTGGTGGCTAAGTTCAAGAAGCAGCTGTGCATGGCCATAGCCAACAATGGCAGCAGAGGTACTGTTGTGAGCAAACGGCTGAATGGCTTGTTCAAACTTGTGAAGTTGCTCTGCAAAGTAAAGAGCGCGAATCAGGACTCTGTCCCATCGGCTGCCCTTGTGTGGGAGTGTGGTCAGTCGCTCGGACCTGATCCACTCAAGAAAAGAGACATAGGTAACATCGCTGATGTTCTCATGCGCAACGCCCAGCGCCTTCTTGCTACGGTCAGTCAAGGCTACCGCAGACTCTTGGACAAATAGATTTTGGTAGTTGCCAGTACTGCCGATACGCTTCTTGGGAGATTTGATGGAGCCAAAGTTCCCGCTTGTGGCGTGAGAAGAGGCAAAAGACGACAAACGTCCTTTGGCGCGGAAGAGCGCGCCGGGCGACTCTGTTGGAGAGAGCACACCTGGTCCGTTGGTTCCGTTCAACTTTGCGGAAGAAGTGGATAGTCTGAGAGACATGATGCTAGGCCGAAAAGGCGGTGGTGTGCTATAGGTGACTGAGGATTGGGTTGGAAGATTAAACCTCACCGAAAGTTGGCGTGGTAGAGCAGGTTGCGGACTTTCTGACGCAAGAGACTGCTGAGATGGTGGTGTAATAGGTGTAGAGCCTGCAGCAGGGGTTGATGCAAGGCTAGTATTAACAGTCAATGATGGAGCAATTACTGCTGGCTCTTGAGACGGCAGGGGACGTTGTGGTCCTATTGATGGATTTCTTGGAGGTTGTGATGGGGGTTGGGGCTGCAGTGATGGTGCAGTAGAGGTAGAATAGCTAATCTCGGGAGGAGATGGTAATCCCTTGGTTGATTGGGATCGGGATGGCGAGAGTCGAGGGAGAGCTTGCAGAGGCGAAGTAGAGCCAGATTCAATGGAGGAGATAGATGGACTACTTCTATCTCTACGCTGGGTGTTGTCGGGTGGCTGTTGGGAGCGCTTCTTTTTCTGCCCTTCTTGCAGAAAGACATCAGAATTAATTGTTGAGGGGGCTCAGACCAGGGGTACTCACTGAATAGATGCAGCATGTGGATTGAAACACAGAGGGCTCAGTGTCCAGAGCGCATGCAGTCTCTTTAAAACGTGATGCTCTACAGCTAGCAAGCGGGGCACATATGCTTGCATGGCATTGACCACCGGGCTTTAGTCGCAGACCGCAGCTACCGGAGCATTCCCAATTGATTCTTCTTGGTTCACAGGGCAGCTAGTTCAGCTAGTGCCAGGACAAAGGTATGTCCAGGGCATCCATCGTGGCTTGAGCTGATAACTCAGGCCGTCGATCCCTACATCAGAATTGAAATAGTAAGCTTGGCATTCCTTCTGGGTGCGATATACCGGATTGGCGCGTACAGATGATGTCGATGCCAAAGCCAGCTATCGTCTAGGTGTGGGGTGCGGCGCATGTTCCGTTGCAGGCGAAGCAAGCAAGCACGCAAGGTGATAGGCAGGGTTACATGTGCGGAGCCCGATAATTGTCGCGATAGCATCAAGTGTGCCAATGGCGTAAGTATGACCCTTGACGGTTTATGTTGGATAGATAGGCGAAGCTATTGTTAGGATGCAGCTGTCTGCAAAAACACTGCCTTGGTGGCTTCAGGCTTGACTTGTTATTGCCCATGTACATAGTGCAAACAACAATTACATGAAACAGCAAATGCAGTAGAGAGGATGTAGAGGGTGTAGAGGGTGTTTGGAGGCCTGCTAGTCTCGCGCAAGGTGTCAAAAAAATGCGCAGTGTACGTGGGTGTGCACTAGTGGCAAAGGCGGAGAGGCAGCATACTCTACAGCTAAGAGTACATGGCCGTAGTCCAAGAACGGCCGGGAGGCGTGACGGGCATTTGATTTGGAGAAAAATGAAGCCGGCTCTCCCTGCTTGTCGTTGGTGGATGGCAAAGGGCGGCGCTCTGGTACTAGCGTAGATGGGGTTGTGATCGGTAAGCACCAGTGCGTGCAAGCGGATCTGCGGATCTGCGGATCGAGGGACGGACCTCCCGCTGTGACGACTAGGATGGCCCTGGCCGTCGCTTCATGGTGTTGTCGCCGACATGAGCCAGCCACGAGCGCGATCAGCGGCCAGCATCATCGATGGGCAGCCGGCTAAGGCGAGGCCAGCAGTGTGAGTGCATGTCTCAGGCAGTACCCGCCTACCCAGTCCGCGGACAGCTCGCTTATCGACCTTCCATGGCCCACCATGCCCTCAGCCTGGCATTGCTTTGCCTGCAATCAAGCCATGTCGGAGACAGCGAACGGGAGGGCTTCCTATCTGGGGCGTCGACGAGCGTGCATGGCCGTGTATGTATGGGATGGGCGACGGTCAGCTCGCCGTTTGGACGGCATGGTGTCGCAGCAGGAGGGAGGAGAGCTGAGGTTGCTTTTGCCCGCCTTCCATGGTACGTCATGCACGTTGTCCGCTCCATTGGCTGCAGATGCCAGGCCTCCACCCTTGTCTCCGCCTCCACTCGGCTGCCTTTCTTACGCTCCCTCGAAATGACGGCGCATAACACCTGGACTGTTTGAGAACAGCGTACGCTGCAGTATTCCTCATCTGGCGCCCCGTCAACACCACTGTCCATTTTCAGATCGCCATCCCGCGAGCACTACAGGCTTTATCGAGCTGCTCGGCGAACCCGCCAGCCTCTATAGCACACGGCCATGGCGAACCATGGCCATCTCCACGTGCCCCAGCATCATCTGAAACCCCAGTTATGGCTTGCTTTTCCCGTGTCCACATCGAAACACGGCGCGTCTGTTCACTGTCCAACTTACGTATTGCTATCAGGGTCGGGCGCCAGCGCAGAGCATAATGGCCGACAACCTCGGCGCCACAGTCACAAACGTCTTTGATTGATATGGGCTCCCATAGCTTTGGCACATGGCCTCGCACATGGTGTTGAGCAAAATGTCACCTGTCCCTTGTAGCAGACAGGTGCAAGCCGTTGCGGCCAATAAGCAACGACACGACGCGGCACGGTTTGCAGTTCAACCCGTCATTTCACGGCCATATACCGTCAGACCACTAGAAAACAAAAGAAAGGTGAGTGTAAGAAAGCACATGTGCCAGCCCGAGGTGGCCGAGAGCAGCAAACATGCATTTCTGCGTGCCTTCAACACACTTCCCGTATTTCACATGCGCTAATGAAGGCGGAATCCGCCAAGTGCCGCTCAGTTGGTTACTTGTTCCGAGCGGCAAGCCGCACCAATATACATGGGCAAGGGTGGGGCTACTCCCCCCTTCTCTCCAGCCCTCAAGACACCGAGTGCAAGGCAAGGGTGCTCACCTGCGCGGTATCTATCCCTGTGGAGAAGGTAAAGCGGGGCGTATTGTGGCATGCCCGTGATGAGGATCAACGCTTCGGTAGCAGTCTGCCTGTAACGATCAATAGGCACCATTCCCTGCTTTATCGGCTCTTCCGTCTTCGTCCTCGCAGTATGTACCTGCACCTGCATGGCAATCTCTTGGACCCAGGTGGAGCGCTTGGCTAGCCGCATCGCCCCGGTTGCATTTGAATCAGGGCTGGGTCTGCTTGGGCAACTAGCCAGTCTAGCCTCGAACTTGGCACCTGCGAATGATGGCATCTTGCATTGGTCCATGACTACGTAGTGTAGTATGCTGCTCATGAGTTACTGACGCACTACAGAAACAATCAGAGTATATCCGACCGAGGCGCACATGCAACTGTGAAAGCGAGGGTCCATGCTGGCGCCGGCATGAATGGGAATGACGTTTCCATGATCTAACTGCCTCGCATTAGCCCATGCATGTTTTGCTCTGCTACTGTGTATAATTTATGTACACACGAGTGCAACTACACTACGCACGTGTTGCGCACATTTCCCTGGTAGTCCTGGGCACTCACTACCTGACCCCTACACCTACTCTTCTCCATGTACATTCCTGCTTGCCTACCACCGACCAACCTGTTCCCTACGCTTCTGACGGGGCTGGCGTACTACGTCGACAAGACGAATCCGTGTTGGGCGTAACGGCTACGTGGTCGTCGTTTGCCGGTGACACGTCACGTGCACGGAGGCTCGCACACTTTGGTACGGTACCTTGAATCTTGCTTTGACACTTATACATGCCATGCCTGTCTACAGCGGCGCGCAATGCCTTGAGAGAACGTGGGGAAGAGTGGTTTTTGTTTTGACAAGATAGCATGGGTTCCCCATATCTGCCGTGACATGTCAGGCTCCAACAGTATGGAAGGCCTTGGTACCTGGGTGCTGTCATGGTCGAAGCCAGAGAGTAGAGGATCGGGGAAGAGAGAGACTGCGTGTTGTTGAGTCTAGGGCAGTTCACGGGCCTCACATGCCGGCTCCCCAGCATGTCCAGTCTGGCTCGCAGCGAGTGAGTTGTCGCCGTGATGATGGCATAAGAAGGAAAAAGTCAGACAAAAGGGCGTGGCTGGCCATTACCGTCAGCCAGGGCGAGAGAGAGGGCGAGGGAGAGCGAGAGAGAGCGAAAGAGAGAGCGAAAGAGAGAGGCTCACTACCCCGCGTCTACCTAGGTAGCTGGTCGCCCCGCGTTCCCAGACAGGCGCGGCCAACCAATCACGCACACGGCTTTCGGATTGCTTAGGCACCCGCGGCGCCCTATACCTACTCGCAAGCATAGCAATACATGGCAATCCGAACCCTTCCGACCCATGATGCAGTTTCTGTGGCTTCCGAAGGGCGTGTCATGTAGTTCCGAGGTTACTTGCCAGACGCTGGTCCACCGCTGCTACACGATTGCCCTACCTGTACCTTGTACTGCGACTCCATTGTGCTTTGTCGCCGTCTTTACATCTTCACTCTCCTTCTCTTTCGTCCGCGTCTCGCTAGACAGTTTTCCGCATCCACACTCATCATGTCTCCACCGGCCGCTACTGAGCCCGAACAAACAAAACCCAGCACGGCTGTGCCCCTGGAGCCTGGCCTGAGCGAAAAACAGGCCAAAGGAATGCAGCTCACTTTCCCAGGACCACCCAAGTTCGACGATCCACACAAGGAGCGCGCATATCTAAAGGGCCGCCTCGCTGCTGCATTCCGCATCTTCGGCAAGTATGGTTTTGACGAGGGCGTGGCTGGCCACATCACGTTGAGAGTTCGTTCCTGAACCCCAACAAGGAAGAATACACACGCACGCTTTGCTAATGCGAACAATAGGATCCCGTCGACCCCACGACCTTCTGGGTCAACCCATTCGGCGTGGCTTTCAGCATGATGAAAGCATCGGACCTGATTCTTGTCGACGCAAACGGCAAGGTCATTGACGGAGGAGAGTGCCGTCTCCTCAACACAGCGGCATACATGATCCACCACGCCGTGCACACGGCACGCCCAGACGTCGTGGCCGCAGCACATTCGCATTCCATCTACGGCCGCGCCTTTTGCGCGCTCGGTCGCAAGCTCGATACCATAACCCAGGACTCGTGCGCCTTCCACGACGACCATGTGCTGTACGAGTCGTTCAACGGCGTCGTGCTTGCAGCCGAGGAAGGCAAAAATATTGCAAAGTGCCTAGGCGACAAAAAGGCCGCCCTGCTGCAGAACCATGGCTTGTTGACCGTGGGGCAGACGATCGAAGAGGCTGTCTTTTGGTTCGTGAGCTTGGAAAAGTGCTGTCAGGCGCAGTTGATGGCGGATGCGGCGGCTGCGGGCCGAGGGGGCCAGACGGTCAAGATTGAAGATGAAGACGCGGTTTACACGTACAAGACGGTTGGAACGCCACGCGCGGGTTGGTTTAGTGCTAAGCCGTTGTTTGATGTTATTCACAAAGAGACGAACGGGGAGTATTTGGAGTAAAGGTACAAGTACCCGCAGTACTAGTAGTAGTGGTAGTAACAGCAGTAGCACATACCGTTCTTTTAACCATGTTCGTGAATCATTTGCTACATACTATAGAATCCTCCAAGACAGTATTTGCATAGCATGAACTTCATACGTTCGTTGCACTGCTCGTTGGCGAAGTTGTGTGCCAAGCAGTGATGAACCTGGAAACTCTGGCCAGCCATACAACCAAATCGCATCATTGCTGGGCGTGAAAAAAAATTTCTTCCGAGCCGTACAAGAAAGCGGCCAATGGCTCCAAGCAGCACGATAAGGAGGTGCTCCTTCAACTTGACCGAACAGGAACTGGCCGAGAACCACGAACCAAACCAGATTCTAGTAGTGTTAGTAGGCATGACATTCACCAAAGATCTCCCAGCGGCAAAAGGCATACAGCTAGGAGCGGTAGGGACTGAGCTGCCTACCGAACGTAGCCTTACCTTTGATCTTCCAAAATGATATACCGGAAGCAAGGTTATTCGAAGGTAGTGAAGAACGGCAGCGCGAATGCAATGTCCTGGTCAGGCACATCTCTGTGAAAAGCAACGTGGCTGCCCAACCTAAAAAATGCTTGTACAGTCAAAATCCACAACCATATGATTACACAGTACGGTGTGGCTTTCTTTCAGTTTGATCAAGGCATCGGACTACTAGGCGAGGGGTGGTGCAGTCATGTGCCCAGAGGCTCATTCTAGGCCCCGCCCGCCTGTGCCGCTTGTCAGCTCGGCCAACTGCTGGACCCTGGGCCGCGACATCATCATCACTTCAAGAACCGCCGTTGCTGCCGCTGCGCTACTACTGTGCTAACCTCCCAATTGTCTGCCTTGTCCCGGAGTTTTTGTTTCTCCTCGTGTGGTGCCCCGAGTTATTTTCCTCTCTTAAGCCCCCCAATTTTGACAACTCCTAGCAGCTGCACGCAAGACGTGAGGCTTTCCTTAGCGCGTCATGGCAAAAGCCAAAGGTCCCGCAGTAGTAATTGTCGCCAGGTACCGCCTCAACCGTACTCACGGCTCCACATCCCGTGCCTGTCACTAACATCCTTCACAGGCACGGCGCCCGGCTGGATGCTGCTGACAAGTCATGGCATCTCACCTCGCCTGCACCCTACGACCCCCCACTTACCTACGGCGGCTGGTCGCAAGCAAAGGCACTTGGCCAGCGGATAGCTGCATTGCTCATTGAGAGAGATAGTCAGCAGGCAGAAGTAGCGAGGATTTCTCCTGGCCACGATCCCTCGCAGCTCGACTTGGGCAAGCTGACCATCTCGCAACATGGACAAGCACAGGGAAGCGGTGCCCAACCACCGAAGCCGAAGAGGAAGAAGCGGAAGATCATCATCCACTCGAGCCCGTTTCTAAGATGCGTCCAAACAAGTACTGCCGTGGCAGCGGGAATCTCGCAGGTACAGGCGTCAAGCATACCAGAAATCAGCATACCTACGCCGCCCAAGCAAAAGAATAGCACATTGGGGAGTTCCTCGTCGAAAGCACCACGTACCAAACCGACATCATCGCAACCTCGAACCTTTGAACCACTCGCCGGCCCCAACTTCGAGGTCCTACCCAAACCTCATACCGGGCCTGAGAAAATCCTGTTACGTATCGATGCCTTCTTGGGCGAGTGGCTGTCCCCCGAATACTACGCAGACATCACAGCGCCTCCAAACTCGACCATGATGGTAGCTGGTGCAAAGGCGGATCTACTACGGCGAGGCGATTACATTCAAGAACAACCCAATCCAAATAGTAGTAGGGGTCATTTCCCAGGCGGCTGGGCAGGGAACAAGACTGCGGCCAATACCGCACAGGGTGCAAGAATGGGCAGCTTGGCACAGGCTCTGCCCTTGCGCGAACGTTCAAGCAGCTACACTGGTCCGTTGGCTCTACCAGGCACCATTCCAAGAGAAGCCGTCTCAGCGCTCGTGACGCCCACACCTACACCAGGTCCTACTCGTACATCAAGTCGTGTCTACCAAGCCCCGCACCCGTCTTACTCGGTTTCCCCGGCTGATCCCATACCCCGCGGATATGTTGCTCACGCGCAGGAGGCTTGCGTGCAAGTCGACTTCCAATGGGACAGTATGCGCGAACCTCAAAACTGGGGCGATGGCGGACAGTTTGGTGACGAATGGAGCACAATGCACAAGCGCTTCAGAAGAGGTCTTGCAGGTATGCTGCAATGGTACAGGACGCATGGCACTGCACCTCCCAAGAACCAGTTCCCAGGCTTCATGTTCCGAGAGCCACTTCGTCTGACGCCGCCACGCATGTCGCAAACTAAGTCGGATCCCTTTCCAAATTTTAGCAATGGTCTAGCTGAGCCCGACGAGGAAGAGGAAGAGGTTGTGTTGATTCTTGTAACTCATGGAGCCGGTTGCAACGCTCTCCTGGGAGCCATGACCAACCAGCCTGTACTCATGGACATTGGCCTGGCTTCTCTCTCAATGGCGGTTCGGAGGAACGAGCCCAGAGAAACACCAGCACCATCGGCTTTGCACGAGCGGCGACATTCGGTCGCGGACCCCGGTATGCCGGATACTTACGAGGTGAAGCTCTCGGCCTCAATCGACCATCTGCGGCCCGGCGTTGATCCTTCCAAATCATCTTCGGCACAGGCGCAAGCACAAGCACAGTCACCAGTTGTGTTGCCAAGTCCATTACTAGACCATCGTCGACGATTTACGGGATCCTCGACCGCCAGTACTCCTTCCGAGACACTGGTTTCAATTGGTGAGCCCTACAGGACCCGGAACAGCTCCATGAGCAGCATGCATCGGACCATGAGTTCGGGGTCGAACTCGAGATTCATCCAGAGTGCAACGAGTGGGGCTGCATCTCCTGCAGGAGGCCTGTGGTCAGGAGCAGGCACGCCTCCTGTGGAGGCAGAAATGGGTCTCTATTCTGCACATCAACAAGTACGGTCGAAGCCCACTGGTGCTACGGGTGTTGGGGTGTCTTGCAGTGAACAGGAGGTGAAGTCTAACCCACAGATAGACGGCGTGTCTGATTCAACCAACCATCTTACCAAGTTGGACTCAAAGGAAGAAGGGGAGGTGGGCGACAAATCGACTCCGCTGGTCAGCGCTGCCGCTCGGAGACAGAGTGCAGTGAGTGCAACAGGTCTTTGGGGCGCAAAGGCGGCCGCTAAGCCCAGCCATGGGCTCTGGGGTCCACCGAAACTTGACGACGTATATGAGCATAGGCAGGGACCTAAGAGAAGATGGACAATGACGGAGAGGGAGGACGATGGATAGAGATGGGGTTTTGTAATTGCTGCTTTGGACAGGGGTGAGAGGGCATCATGTTCCTTAAAAGCTCAGATAGCAGGGGCAGAGGCTGGCATCAGAGGCCTTGGTATACATGAACATATACATGTGTAATACATACATCTATGTCCGACAAGTAGTGTGCATTAATGCCAATCTTGGCCATCCGATGGGTGTGTGGTCTTGCAGGCTCTGATTGGCTATGTAGTCCATGTAGTCCCCCACCCTGGGCCCTCGGGGGTGACGCAAGCGCGTCTTACGGGATCATCAGCTGCTGCAGCAGGAGACGCAGAGTTGCAGTGCCTTGAAAGACGATAGCCGCCGGGAGTCGCACGTGCCGTATCCGACGGTGATGCATATCTAGATTACATAAGTGGTAGATGCGCATACTACCACACTCGCTACCTTTCCCAACTTCCACAACCCTCCCAACGCACAACCCGCCAACACCAGGCATTCGCGACAGCCGCGCTCGCCGCGACAAGCAGTCCCAGTCAACCCATTGAACTCACCAACCCCGCCGTTCGTCTCCACACCAGCCGCTAGACAAATCACTCGCATCCACGCGGGAGCCACAGGTCGACTTTTGATAGGAGGCGGTCGTCGGGCCGAAAGACGTCTGGGCGGGCGCAGGCACTATTAGTGCACTCCCGTACGCCCGCACGCACACGCAGGAAGGCTTGCATTGGCACTGCTGGGTGTGGACGAACCATTCACGCTTTCGCTTTATCCTGAACAGCAACAAGTCTCGACCATGTCTGTCAAGTCAGTACACCTTTATCTCTTCTCTTCTCCTTTCCGCTTTCTCTCATCATCATCATCATCATCATCGTCGTCGTCGTCGTTTTTATCGCTGCCCTTTCTGCCCGGTGTTACTGCTGCCTGCCCCTCTTCCCCCACGGCTTTCCCTGCACCAGCCTAGGACAGCGTACACCCGGGGCACAAGAACCCACCCTAGCACTGCACCATGGGCTTTAGGTCCGAGAAAATGACCACCAAGACAAAGTCTAACCGCAAGTCCAGCTGGGTGATGCTCGCTGAGAATGGCGGCTACACCCCTCTCCCCGGCGAGCAGACGCTGTACCAGTCTCCTCCTCGAACCACGCTCTCATTGCAGACCAACCATCGACAGCCTCCGAGCGAGTCTTACTCGCAACAATGCAAGTCGGGCGTCGTCTTCCTCACCAACCGACGAGTACGATACATTCATCCTCCCTTGCCAGGCAAACATGGCCTGGCCCGCGCCATCATCAAGCTAACTTGCATTGTAGATGATCTATCTGCCGGTCAACCCAACACCACAGTTGCAGTCATTCGCCGTTCCCATCCTCAACGTGACCGACTCGCGCGTAACAGCACCATGGTTCGGCGCAAACAAATGGGAAGCCATCATTCAACCTGTCCAAGGCGGCGGCATACCTCCACAGCATTCTGAGCTCGACCTCGTACTGGAATTCAAAGAGGGCGGTGCATTCGACTTCGCAAGCATATTCGAGCGCTTGAAGGAGCGGTTACGGCAAGCCATTGAGACAGCGCGGGAGAGCGGTGGTGATGTGCAGAATGGAACCGGAGGTGTTGGTGGCGTGAACATGAACAACGTGCATCTCGACGATCTACCGGCCTACGAAGAAAGCCGACAGCACGCTAGAGTACCCGATCCGCTACCTAGTCCGCCAATGGATAACCCCGCAGTCGGAAGTATCAGTGGTCTTGGTGGTTCCGTTATTGCGGCGCCCGAACCCTCAAGCCCACCAGCATCGAGCTCGCTGTCGAGCCCACGGACGCAGCAAGAGCACTTTGAACAGCCATCGGATCCACCGCCAGGCTACGAGGAAGTACAGAGGAGTAGTGTTGTAGATGAGCTGGAGAGACAGGTCAGGGACAATCCGTGGCAGGATGCGGATAGTAAGCGATGAAGTCGGGCAGGGCACTCTTTAGTGTGCCAAGAAATTGTTGTGTTTGAGCAGGGCGTTCCGGGGTGAGGGCAGCTTCAAATGGCTGCAACGAAATATCACGAACTTACATGTATCACTTTACTTGGCTCGAATTAGATTCGAGAATGGCAGGCATAGCGAGGTCTGGCGGTTGGCTTGAAATCTGCCAATATGTCTTTTCCCGAGGACTGCGCTGAAAGGTGGTGTTTTTCATCAGAAATCTCATCTGCATCAGCAACACCACACTGACTATTCGAGAACGTTACAAGTCCGAGCACATGGCACGCAACACTGCGCTGGCTGACATGTGAAACGTGTTCTGACCGCCCATCTCTCCAGCTCTCTCCCAAAGCATGTGAAAACTACCTTCCCCGGAAGGCATGACAACCCCCGCAAATACACTAACCCAAAGCAGTACTTACCGAGGCAAATGACCTAATGGCATTGACCCGAACGTGAGAAGACTATACACCAGCTTCTCTCTCCCTCTTCTTGTCTGTTCTCTACTCACCTACCTTCTCCTACCCTCTCATCCTTTCGGCCATCTCCTAACGCACATTCCTCGTCTTCATATCATCTTCGAGCGTCAACATGGCAAACCAAGCCCCCAACAAAGGTATGCTTTGGTGAACAGAGACATGATTTTGACACGGTATACTGACGGCGCTACTGTACAGTACAAGAGCGCCTTACGCAGGTCGAGGGCCATCTCCTCGGTGCTTCTGCAAGCTCTAGTGCATCCAAGGGAAGGAAGAACCTCCTTGAGAAGAGGCCTGATGATGTGAGTGTTACACCAGGTTTCAGCGTGACGAGGCAAGCGCCTCTTTCAGAATCTGCATACTGACCACATGCTTGACAGGTTGTTGTAACCTGCGCGCTCCGCACAGCCTTCACCAAGGGCGGAAAGGGAGGCTTCAAAGATACACAAGCAGCGGACCTTCTTCACGGCGCTTACAAAGCCATCATCGAGCGCTCAGGTATCGACCCTAAGCTCGTCGAGGACATCGCTGTCGGTGCTGTCCTCGCCCCAGGCGGTGGCGCAACAGAGTTCCGCGCTGCTGCTCTTGCGGCCGGCTTCCCCACCACGACCGCAGTCAAGAGCTTGAACAGGCAGTGTTCCTCTGGTCTCCAGGCATGCGTCGACATCGCCAACGCCATCAAGTCGGGCATGATTGAAGTCGGTATTGGCGCAGGCGCAGAGAGCATGAGCACACAATACGGACCTGGCGCCGTCACCGAGTTCTCCGAGCTCCTCGAGAACCACAAGGAAGCCGCAAACTGCAAGGTACCCATGGGCGTGCTATCGGAGCAAATGGCAAAGGCCAAGGGTATTGCGCGAGCTGAGCAAGACGCCTTTGCCGCCTCGTCGTTCCAAAAGGCTGTCGAGGCTCAAAAGCAGGGTCTCTTTGACGAGGAAATCGCTCCCTTGACCGTCACGTGGACCAACCCCAAGACGGGCAAGGAGGAGACCATCACCGTCAGCAAGGACGATGGCGTCAGGCAGGGCATCACGCCCGAATCTCTTGGCAAGATTCGCCCTGCCTTTGCCAAGGACGGTTCCATCCACGCTGGTAACGCATCGCAAATCTCTGACGGTGCCGCCGCCGTGCTCCTGATGAAGCGCAGCACAGCCGAGCGTCTCGGCCAGAAGATCCTTGGCAAGTTCGTCCAGGCCTCCATTGTCGGCGTACCTCCGCTACTGATGGGTGTCGGCCCTGCCGCCGCCATCCCTGTTGTGCTCGAGAAGACGGGCCTGAGCAAGACGGAAGTGGACATTTACGAGATCAACGAGGCCTTTGCCAGCCAGTGCCTCTACTGCATCAACGAGCTTGGCCTGGACATGAGCAAGGTCAACCCCAAGGGTGGCGCGATTGCCTTTGGCCACCCTCTCGGCGTCACGGGCGCCAGGCAAGTCAGCACTCTGCTCACGGAGCTGAGGCGAACCAAGCAACAGATTGGCGTTACCAGCATGTGCATTGGCACCGGTATGGGCATGGCTGCTGTCTGGGTTGCCGAGTAAATGGGAAGAAGAAGAAGAAGAAGAAGCGGAAGAAACGCTCAAAGCAGCTTTGACCGAGAGAGTATCTTGTACGATGGGTTGCTGTTTCCTGCCTCGTTTACACGTCCTGTATGTATACGGCGAATCTTGTGTGTTTGTTTTTTCTTTTTGGTTCGGACTTTTTTCTTCACAAGCCAAGTATGAATCTAGTGTAGCCAATGTTATTGTTATTCTTCGCCTGTGAATGGGGTTGTAGAGAAGGAAAAAAAAGTTGAATTATGTTACAAGAAAGTTGTGGGGGAATAAATGTAGACGTTGCGTGGTTTTGCGCGTCCTTGAAATCTAGTCTGTCGTTCTTGCTTTCCCACCACCCTTTTTTTTAGGGGGGGGAAGCAAGAATGATGGTTTGGGGAGAGACTGCACATAGGCGTGCATCTCAAGCACAATTTCTTGTGCTGTTTACCGGCTGTTCTTGTTTGTGCAGTGATGCATCCTCTTGTTTCTTCTTTCTCTGCTTCTTCTTCTTGTTGTTTTTTTCCCTTCTTCGTCCTTCCACGTCACTTCGCAACCTCGGCACTGGATGTTTCCCTCTCCGTCTCTCTGTGCTTCTCGTCTTCCTCTGCACGCAATCGTGGCTGCCTTCTTTCTCTCTGGCGTATGCTTCCACTCCAAGCGTATCCCGTCCTACTCCACGTCTTCTCCAGCTTGTCCAACGTGTAGAAGTGCAAATGTAATTAGATCGTTCCTCTCAAGCTCCTACGCCTATTCATCCCGCATCCACAGTATACTGATACGGCAACTCGCCCTCACTAGGATTTAAATTCAAGCGAATAACACTGCCCGCGGAACCCAGGGAGCTCTCACTGGAATTCGGGAAAATGGTACTCGGACTGCGTCGTGAGCGGGCGTGGATAACTACAGATCCCGTTTCGGATTCCGAGCCGGCGAGCGATCGTTGCGAGGGCGTGCCGTAGATGGTGGAGCCGCCCTCATGCTGGCGTGAGGGTGCGGTGCGGGCGGTTTGCAGCGAGTACGGTGTAGAGGCGTCGCTGCTTGATGTGGACAGGAAGCTGTTGAGAGACGACAGGGTGGATTTGCGGCCGAGTTGCGGTGTTCGGTAGGGCATGTGTGAGTGCGACGAGACGGTCGAGTCCAGGCTGGATTCTGTAGGCGCAAGACTGCGTGTGTCTGATTCCACATCCTGTGCGCGCGCTTCCTCGATAACGGCCGGGTCTACGTCTGTCATGCCGTTTAAGACTTCTGCAAATATGGCCATGAGGTCGCGGAACTGTGTTTCGCTTAGGCTGGCTGTGGAGAAGCGGGCATACTCGTACTGCGCAAGAAATGCAGGGCCGAGCGAGGGTGGGTTCAGCAGTCCGAATTCTGCGAGTCGGGACAGATATTCGCGCAAACCCATTGCGCGCGGGCGCTGGAGCAGCGTGACGATTCGAGCATCTGGTAGAGGCGGTGCGTTGTCCGGGTATTGCTGGGCGCTTTCTTCAAGCGCAGGGTCGGGTGGCGCAAGGGAGACGGCCTTTGCTTCGATGAGATTGGGAAGCTCGCAGATAACGTTCCAATACTGCAGGTTAGGCAGGTCTGGCGAAGAGGGAGAAGCCCAGCCAGGATGGGAAATATGTCCCCAAGGCGGCGACTTGGGAGAGACGGGTATGATGGTCGCATCGGGCGCATGATGGTGATGGCCTTTCTTTTTGTATGGCCTTTCCTTATCCTTCTTACTCTCAGCCGTTCCTGCGCGCGAAAGCTGTCCTTTCTCTTCATCTTCGTCCTCGACCTCACCCCTGAGGTCCCTCGGCCTGCTGTCCCAGGCAACAACAGCACTTCTCTTGAAATGCCTGACTATTATCCTCCTCACACTCTTGCCCACTTCTCCCTCCTCGACTGGAACATAGCTCTTCGGTATTGCAGCAAGCACAGTCCTATTCGTGTAGATGCGCGTCGAGTAGATCAACAACACAATCAGACTCGTGAGCAGGTAGACTCCGCCAATAACGAACAGCTTCTGGATCTCATTGGATTTGATTGACTGGTATATCGTGTCGGAAGGGGTGACGGCGAGGAACAGGAGTAGGATGATGAGAAGCGCTGTGTACGTGGTCGAGTACCAGATGCGGAAGAGGGGGACGCGCATGACTGCGGCTGCGATGGGAAAGGCGACAGTACTGAAAGGGCCTAAGGAAGGAATGCATCGGTATAAGAAAAATTACATATTAGAGCTACAGGAAAAGTGGCGGCTACATTACTACGCGGTAAAGAGTGAGGGCGTAAGTGTGAAGCCATTGTTGCCATGGCTTGCTGTGATTGTTGAGAGGAGGAAGGCGCCAAGCTACTGACGCACACGGCTGCATGCAGACCCGCACGACCCAACAGTTCCCTCGTTTCCCACAATCCCACCGTCCAAGGTGAAAGAATGCAAAATTCCTCTTGAAGCCCTGTATATAAGGGCAAAATACTTCCAGGATTCTTCGCACACTCCTTTTGGTTCCATCTGCATGTTTCGCGCGCCTGCCTACCCTCCCCAGGCACCATCCCGTTCCACCATCCCGGCATCATTTCTCCAGGCTCACACACTTCCATGCGAATAGTCATGGAATCACCAAGGACTCGTATAGCGAGAAAAACATGTTACTGGATATGTTTCGAAACTAAATAGTTTTGAACGCTACTTGAACTTTAAACAGGGGTACCACTGATACACGCAACGATGCAAATGGTTTCCATAGCTGCTCGCAAATAGCAACAGCATCATTGAAACATGAATCGTCCCGGACGCACCACCACCATGGTGGCTTTATTTCCTCGCGTTTCCCTCAGGATTCTCTTCATCGTCTCTTGAAAAATCTCAATCATCATGCATAATCGCAAAGGCTCCCTCACTTTCGGCCTGTCGCCAGCCAGGTCACGAACCGGTACACGGTGGTCAGGTCTCTTACTATTGGTCTCCCTTACCGTTCTTCTTTTCTACAAGTCCAACGATTCTTTCTGGTTTCTTCTTTCACCGCCATACGAACAGTCCTGTTCTACCCACCTTTCAAACCCTTCTGGATTGGCTTCATCAAAGCATAGCTTCTACAAGACTGCTACCCAACACCATCCCGTAAATGCTCTTGCACAGCTACCATGGCCAGCAAGTGGCCATTCATCAAGAATCCAACATAAACTCATCAGCGATGCGTTCTCGTATCGAGAGGCGGTTGTGCGCTCGCGTCGCCACGCCGCAGTCAAAGCAACATTCCAGAAATATTGGAGTGCGGAAAAGGATGCAGCAATAGACGCAGAAACGGCTGAGAATTTGCAGTCCATGCTGACAGATCAGACCACTATGCTCAGCGAAAGTCTCGAGAACTTTTGGATTATGGGTCTGACGAAGGAGTTCGAAGAAGCCGTCGCGGCCATGATAGAAATAAATTTCGAACCACACGACCAGGTGACTAGCTTACCACAAATGACGCGACTACTATACACCCTACTCTCAGCATACGACCTCCAAAAGTGTCGCGATAGTCGGCTCTTAGATAAAGCTCTCGAGTTAGGCGACATGCTATATACCTTCTTCGACACTTCAACCCACTTACCTATCACATCATGGAATGCAACAAAGGTCGCAGACGGCGAGGAACAAGAACCATCAGGAAATGCCACACTCGCAGAACTCACGGCATACAATCTAGCATTTGTCAGACTGTCGCAGCTCACGGGCGACATGCGATTTTACGACGCCGTAACGCGCGTCACTAACATGCTCGAATCGCAGCAAAGCAGCACCAACATCCCCGGTCTGTGGCCCGCAGAAATCAACTTGCAAACCCTCGACCTGGCTTCCGCCAACACATTCAATGTAGATGCCTCATCGGGCCCTGCATACGCACAACACACTTTGATGGCCCGCCTCCTCGCCACCGCGCCCACGGCATCGCCCTACGCCAGCATGTCCGCAAACGCCCTCGACGCAATCATCCAACACATCCTCTTCCGCCCCGTAACCCCCACAAACGAGTCGGTCATGATGGCCAGCCCCGCATACACCTCGCAAAGATACCACATAACCCTCACCCACAACCTCGACATTTCATCCTGCACTCTCGGCAGCACACTTGCCCTGTCAGCAGCACTCACCCACAACGACACCCACCTCACCTACGCCCGTCTTGTAACCGAAGGCTGCCTATGGACAACCCTGCACGCCCCTCCTTCCTTCAACGGCAACATGATGCCAAGGAACTTCTCGATGCTAGCCTGTTCCTCGTCGAAACTGAGCAACAGCGACGAAGACTGCTCGTTTGACCCCAGCGTCTGGCCCGAGCAAGAGTATCCTGGCTTCGAGAAGATATGGGATAAGAGGGGGCCGAGCGTCAGGCCAGAAGTGGTAAGGAGTCTGCTTGCCCTGTACCGCGTTACGGGAGAAGAGAGGTGGAGGGAGACGGGGTGGCAGATGTGGGAGGGTGTAGAGCGGGTCATGGAAGACAAGGTTGAGCAAGCGCTGAATGGCGACGCGGAAAGAGACGATGAAGAATTCCGAATGACGATGCAGACGCTCAAGTACTTTTACTTGCTGTTCAGCAGGTCCGACATGTTGAGCTTGGACGAGTGGATCTTTGCAAGCGATGGGGGCATCTTGTGGGCAGGCAATGTATAAGACACGAGATGAAGGGAAGCATTCGCAGGCCTAGCAGGGCCATGAGGTATTATCATATCGTAATGACATTGATGCCGAACTTGTCTCAAGGCCAAGAGTCATATACACATACACAATGGATATTTGAGCATCCATCACCGAGGAGCCCTAGCATCCTATCGGCAACCAAAGAGGGCCCTCCTCCGTGCGAACTTTTACGGTCGCACTCATCAACGCGTCCTCGCGTTTCATCATCTGTTCAATCAGGCAATCTCGGTATCGTCCCCACACACACACACGCCTCCCGCCAATGCAATCGTACCCATCAAAAAAGAAAAGAGAGAAAAAAAAGCCTTCAGTAACCGGATTACCAAGAGATGAAGGCTGCCCATGTACAGATGTCTAATCGTGACTGGGGATATATATTGTAGAGTTTTGGGAAAGTTTGAGAGGAAGGAAAAGAGGCCCACCTTTAAACACCATGCAATGCCGCCAGAAAAAAAAAGACAAGGTTGAAGAGAATACCCAAGTCATAAGCCATGTCACCTGGAGCGAGGTGGTTATTCAAGGCTGATCAAGGAGAAGGTTGTGGAAAGAATTGCTCAAGACTTGCGGAAGTCCGACAAGACTGGGTAGATGAGCTCGAAGGCCTGGTAGATCTCCTCACGGACCTTTGCTCCGGTAAGGACGATCTTGCCCGAGACGAAAATGAGAAGAACAATCCTAGGCTTCATCATACGATAGATGAGACCAGGGAACAGTTCCGGCTCGTAGGACGAGAAAGTGTGATGGCGCGAGGCAAGGCCCTCGAGACGAATTGGGAAGCGGATGTCGCAAGAGCCGACAATGTTCTGGATCTTAAAGTCCTGTTATCCAGTTAGCGTTGCGCTGAAACATGGTTAGCGCGGCAAGACGTACGGTGAACTTGGCACTGAACCCCAGCTTCTGGATGATCCGCGCATATTTGCGGGAAGCAAGACGGCTGTCATCTTCAGACTTGGCACCAGTAACGACCATCTTTCCACTCGCAAAGACGAGAGCCGTTGTTTTTGGTTCACGAATACGCATGATGACGGCAGCAAAACGCTTGGGGTTGTACTCAGCGTTGCGGGCGTGAAGAGCAATGGTCTTGAGGTCAAGGCGAGCAGAGAGGTTGACGGTAGCGACAATATTCTGAAGAGTAGGCACGATACCAGAGGGCACTTGACCATTCTGGGTATCGGGAGTAGCCGCGGGGGTAGCAACACCGTTCGCGTTTTCAGCGACCTGTTGAGTGTTGTGCTCAGTGGAGGGTGCAGTCATGTCCAAGTTCGCGCCTTGAGGGTAGGAGAGAGAGCCAGGGGCGACGAACTGTGAGACAAGGTTAGAACGGCGCGGCAAATGAGTTGGACATCACAAGAGCTTACCGTCTGAGCCTGTGCGGCGGTGGACGGATGAGAGGTGAGAGAGTTTGGATCCATGATGAGATTATTGATTGGATTTGGAGCGATAGACGCTAGTGGAGAGAGAGATATAGGTATCTTGACAGACTGCGCAGGTCAGAATAGAGATCTTTGCGACGGCAGCGACGGTCAAGGCGGGCGGACTACGAGATCGCTTGGGTAGAGCGAGGTCGGTCGACGCACGGGGAGATTGAGGAAGGGGGGTCTGCCTATGGGCTAGGTGGAGACGGTACCGGAGGCAGGAGAGCTACAAGCGAATGTGTCCCTCGCAAACGCCGACAAGACTATCGTCGAGTAGGTGATGTGATAGTGGTAGTAGCAGTAGAAGCTGTCGCAAAGAGGACGGCCGGGTTAGTATGGAGATTAAGTGACCAAAAGCGTAGCCAGTAAGCCTTTGGCGGGGTAAGTCGGCTGTCGACTGGGGCTGAGGCTACTTCGCAAGGCTATCGTAGGCTGGATGAAGCTAGCGCCGATCGCAGTATCGCAGTCGCCTAGGACCTCTGAGAGAGTGTATGTGTGCAAATTGGGCACACGGAAGCTTGTGGGTCGCAAGTATTAGAGGGCGCGCAGGTGAAACTAGATTGAGTTCGATCTGCGGCGATGGGGGGCTGAGAGGTTGCGATGTTGCGACAACGGCGGGCAAGGCGGAAATCTCGTCAAAAAGTTGGGGGGAGGCCGAGTACTTATAGTCGCAGGCGAGGATATGCCAAGCTACTAGCGTGGCGCTAGTGGACAAGGATTGGGCGGCGATTGGGCGGCGATTGGGGGGCTTGGCGTCGCCTTTTGGGTAGCGAGAAGATTTTGCCAGTGAAGAAAAGGGGGCTCGCCAGCATCATATGCAACTCGCCTCTTCCTTCACCTCGTCTGCCCGTCATCACCGGCCTCCATCTCTGATTCCATCCCATGCTTGATGAGCATCATCATCATCATCATCATCATGATGCACCCGCCCACGCCTGCACTGCACTGCACCCGTCCGCCGGCTGCCCATGGTCATGAATACAGCAGGCCGTGGGCACATATATACTGCACAGCCTGGTGGCGTCGTGGGGGCGAGAGCAGTTTGCGGTGCTGGAACTGATCGTCATGGCAGCTTTGCTGGTGCCTACGAGTACCAGCCATGACGACGCACTGGCCCAGATCGAGCCAAGGCCCAACCCCCTCGGCTCATCTCATTTGCCGCCCGCTCACTCTGGTCACCCTGCAACGGTGCAATGCGAAAAGATAAATCTTTTTCACAGCAGCACGACCTGATTGATGCCTTTTGCTGGCTGCCCGGCCGGCTCGTGTGCGCTACTACCACTCATTACGCCCTCTGCAGTCTACTCAACCCCCTTGCGACTGGTGCGACGGCCTACGCCTCCCCCTGCTTTGCCGCCGCGTGTCACTCTGACAGCAGCGCATGAAGGAGCGAGGCATTTCACGTCGCCGCGAGAACGACAGCATCGTGTTGCTTTATACACGGACGTGCGACACATGTCCAGGCAGAGTAGAGCTAGGGGATGCGGGGTGGGGTGCAAAGGCGTTGGCCGCTGGTGCTGGCACTGGCACTGGCACTGGCACTGGCACTGGCACTGGCACTGGCACTGGCCCGCCGCCGCATCTGGGGTGGCATGCATCTTTTCTTCGCTTATGTGTGACTCACGTCTGTGCTGACCGGAAAGAAAAAATGTGCTTGGCTGTGTTGCTTCTGCTGAACATGCACATGCACTCTGCAACTACACGTCTGCCCACTTGTCGGCAGGCCGCTAACCCTGCTGACAGTGCTGGCGACAATCACGGCCCTGCTTCACGGCCCATGGCATCGTCCAGCTTCCAGCAGCCGGTGAGGACAACAAAGCCGGTGTATAGTGTTCCTCAATCCCGTCATCATCACGGGTTCAGCGCAGCAGGGTCAGCAGGGTCACCCGTCGCCTTGCAACAGTCCATGTCAAAAGTTAAGCATGAACGCCGAGGCGCTCCCGCATCTGTCATGCAAGAACCCACAACCTCTGCCCCGGATTTGCTGCTGACGCGGCCATAGCTTTTTCTTTGCTACAGTTTGCACATGGCCGCATACGGCATTACTACACAGTAGTAATGGCCTGAATACAAATGGCGCGCACAAGTCCAAAACACCATGCGTTAGGCCTTTGGCTATCCCGAGACAGTCACACACACAGTGCTCCTACTCCGCTACACATTCAATCACGCAGCCATACACCTACTCCTAGAGAGACGGGCTTGCGCTAAGCCACACGCTTACCCTGATGCACAGCCACCACCAGCCTATCAGCGCTCTCTTGTTTGCCAGTCCACTTTGATGGTTTGCACAACCACAGTATCCCGGCCCCACGGCTTTTTACTTGTACCAAAAAGCAACCAACCCAACACACTCCAAAGTGCGCCATGGAAACCACCGCCTGCCCATCATTTCTTGTTTCCCATGTTTACTTGTGCCGTCCTCCACCGTCTCTTCCGTCATATCACCTCGCTCCCCCGCACCATAACATCCCCATACACATCCGCCCACTCATCTCCTCGATAATCATACCCACCACCAAGCGTGCCCCTTACAACCGGGTCGCTTACCTCCCTCGCCTCACGCACATCAAGATATCCCCTCATCGCTAGCAACAACACCCTATCCCCTTGATCGCTAGTCCCGCTCCTGTACTTTTCCCGCCGTGAATCACTAAACAGCCGGTCGCGACACATGGGACAAGTGTTTTGTTTCTGCACCCACGTCTCAAGGCAGTCGTAGCAAAAGGCATGGCCGCACCGTTTAATTCGCATCATCGAGTTGCTGCGAGAGGGCTTGGTGCGGGGCCGAAGCAGTGGGTGACTACTGCCATTGCTGCTGCTGCTGCTGCTGCTGATGTTGTGGTTGGTCTGGTAAGTGCGGTGGCAGGTCAAAACGAACATCCTAGCTGCCGTCTTGGTGTTTCGTATGCAGATGCGCAGCCCGCGGGTTGAGGGCGTGCGGGTGATTGTTTCATGGCAGATGGGACAAGGCGTTGTCGGTTGTGTGGCGCATGGTTCCGTGTCCTTTTTTAGAAAGGCGGTGCGCGGGGATGAAGGAAGCATTTTCTTTTCGCTGCGGAGAATCAAGTACCAATTGAATAATAAGAAGAAGAAGAAGAAAGAGAGAGAAGAAAAATGGAGTCGTGACGATGTGACGTGGAGGGCGGGACGATTAGTATTTCAGCTGGCTGCACGACTTGTTCAGCTCCGCTCCCCCCCCCTTTATGTAGCGTCTAGGATGGGTGGGTAGTTACCAGATTTCTAGAGTACTTTCCATGGTGCACCAGTGCTAGCGAGGGGAATTGGCGTTAGGTTAGGTGGGTTGAATGGATCACGACCTAATGTCAGTGTAAGCAAGGGGTCTTGGTCTGAACCTGAACTCCATGGCTCGCAAGGTACCAGACACTTTGAACGATGGGGTATACATATATGTGTGTGTAAAGGGTTTTACTTTTTCAAGGGGAGGGGGGGTGGCATTATGCCCAAATGTAGTGTTGCAGCAGTGTATCCATCCAATGCATTGATCGAGCATCCGACAAGTCCTCCCTTGTGGTGTGTGAGCTTCGAGTCCGCCGACTCTGACGATTCCGACAAGCCCAGTACCTGCTGTGTAGGCTTTGGACGCAGTCACTCCAACGAGACGGAAAAATGTCCCTATGCTCTGAACCGCCGCCATCATCGTAGCCCTCGTGCTTGGCCCCCCGGCTGCAACCCTCACTGTCGTCTTCCCGTCTCCTCGTCCGCCTCCCTCTCAACAATCTCACCCTCTTCACTCGCCTCCTCTTCCATCCCCTCATCCCCGTCCTCCTCCTCCACAGGATCAACGCCACGAGCCCGCCCCTCGCACCTTCTCCTCCACGCAACCCTCTCAATCGCCGCCAAAATCTCCCGCTTCCTCCATAGCCACCTCAGCTTCCTGTACACAAACACGACGTCGCGCTCCGTCATGTCTTCGTCCGTGGCGTCGAAGAGACGGCAATTGCACACGGGACATATGCAGCTAATCTCGACCCACGCCAAGAGACATTCTCTGCCGACAATGTGGTTGCAGCCGTTGATGCGTGTGGCGGGGTGGGGAGGGCGCTGGAGCATTGGCTTGGGGAGTTTTTTTTTAGGGGGCTGGTAGTGTACCTACATTGGAACCTGCTTCTGAAGTTGTGGCTGGCGGCGCTGCGAGGAGGCTGGGAGGCATGGCGAGAGGGAGGGTGCAGATGGTGCAGTTTTCTGAGCGGTGGTGGAGCGAGGGTGGCAGCGGGGAGAGACCGAGGGTGAGGAAGGCTTCCTTGCTGGAAAAGAGAGGCATGGTTCAGGGTTGGGTTGATCGGTAGGATGGTGGCCAAGTCGAGTTGAGGGATTGGAGGGGTTTGTTGGTGTGGGATGTATAGGCAGTGAAGGTGAAGGTGAGACTAAGTCGTGTAAGGCTTGTTGCTGGGATACGGAGTGACGGCGACACAGGACTCTTCTTTCACCTCCTCATCGCTGTTCTTGCTGCTGGGGAATGCGTTTGTCAAGGATTTGCGTATTCGGTATCGGCTTCACTGTTCCTGAGGCTGACTATGGTGTACGGCTTTTTATCCATTGCTGTTGCACATGTCACGATGCAAACAATCGTACCTATAGGCAGTGGTGTGAATGCCGTAGTGACACGGCTCATCTCAAACTACACGCAGGCATAGACAATCGCATCGCGTCGTAGCTTCACTTGCATACTTGTACTATGTTTGTGTATATAGCTCATGCTGTACTCCGCCAGTACAATGCCTAATTTTCAGTACTGCACCACTCTCTAACAAGAATTGAATCTCTTGGGGATGATGCCTGGATAAGTCAAAACACGATTTCCTCAACACTCGCTTTGGGGGTAATGCTCCAAACACAACGTAACCGTCTAGTTCAGGCACCAGGCAAAGCATCTGAAAAGCATCGTAGCAGTCAAGAAACGTCGTATTTCCAGACGAATGGAATGAAGTACTCATAATAACATGATGATATCTCGCATGCCTCAAGTCAAACACGGCCCTAAACCTTCCACAGAGAGATGGTATCCAAATGCTCGTCGATGCATGGATTCATACCGCTTACGAGAACGCCAAACCCAGTAAAACCCAAATGCCAACCACGCCATCCTCATTACGCGAACACGGGAAAGATTACTCGAATCCACCCCCGAGATCACTCAGTACACTCCTCATGCCCTTCTTCCTTCCGCCTTCCACCTTCTTCCTAAGCGCCTCCTTCCTCTTTCCTTCCTTCTTCTCCAACAACTGCCTGCGCTCCGCTTCTCGTGCTTGCGCATGGATGTTGCTGCGTCCAGTACCGCCTCTTCGAACGCCCGCTTCTTTGGGTGCTGAAGCAGAAGCGCTACTGCCACTAGAGCGCTCACTGCTTACGGACAGATTACTTGTAGCCTGGCGAATAAGCGAGGGCACGCGGAAGCCTGGTGCAGTAGCCACACGCGTCGGGTTGTGGAAAGCCATGTTTGACTCTGCACTTGCAGTGGATTCTTCGACTGTCGATTGCCGGCTCAAAGTCAGGCGGTCGATGATTGGCTTTCGCTGAGGAAACGGCTTGCTGGCCTGTGCCTGCGCCTCGTCTTCCTCGGCGTCTGATAATTGCGAGTCTGGGATCACAACGCGTGGGTCTTCGATAAGCTCTGAAATCGAGTGCCTGACGTCGTCGGCTGTAAGAGGTTTGCGACTTAGTGCGTCAGCTGCAGCCGTGCGGCGCATGTGTGGAGGTGGTCGATTTTCCTTCTGTGAGCTCTCAGACTTGCGTTTCAACGGGCTGTTTCCTGACGTAGAGAGGCTCTGCGAGTCTGGTATGGCAATGTCATCGTTTTGATTTTGCGGTTGAGACTGAGATTGTGAAGAGTCCACATCCATCTCCTTCTCCGGCATGCTGAGGTAGTCGTATTCACCTTCGTCAGCAAAGTCGGTCAGTGTGTTGAAGAAGGCCTTCTTCTTGTCATCGTCAGCGAGAGCCTTGACCTTCTGGTCCTGTAACAAGGCGTTTGTCTGCTTTTGGAATGCCGCACGCTTCTTGCGCTGGCGCATTTCGGCTTCGTCTTCAGAATCGGACATGTCGAAGCCGTCATAGCCACCTGCATGCCTGCGTAGACCGCCTCTGCTTTGCATTTTCTTGTAAAGCTCGGCAAGCTGCTTCTCGTCGTCTTTCTTTGTCTTGTCGCTGCGATAAATTAGTACCTGGGTTTACGAACCATGAGACACGTAGCTATACTTACGCATAGAAAGCGGCGATCTGGCGCTCATCGACTTTGACGTCGTTGTGATCAATCATGGCCTTCAGCTCTTCGTCTTCCTCTCCCTCTTCGTCATCACTGGCACCTCCAAGACCGGCATATTCATCCTCGGACTCCTCGGCCTGCTCCATAACAGCTTCTCTTGCCATGCTGTTCTTTTTGTCAAATTCTTCTGCCGCCTTTGCCTTCTTGGCCGCCTGCTGCATCTTTCTGAAGGCATCCTTGTTAGGCTTAGGTGGCCGTTGAATATCATCTTCACTTTCTTCCTCTTCCGCACGATGCTCCAAGTCTTCCTCCACGTCAGAAAATTCCACAGTCATCTCCCGCCTTCCGCGTTGAAGTTTGCCCTTTCTTTGCTTGATCGGAGACTCGGCAACAGACATCATGACAGTGTCAACTGTGGATGGGGGCGGGGCGAGGCCTGCTGGCGAACGCGAAAAGGAAAAGCCGGCGTCCTGGGTGGGCTCAAAATCGTCGGGTTGTGTCTGCGAGAAAGTGGGTGAGGCCTTGACCACTTGACTACTAGCCAAGTTCAGGTTGGAGTCAGGGCTAGCTCGTGAGGTCTTTTGTGGTGACTCTATGGATTGGCTGTTGGGAACCGTGAAGTCTGATGCCTGGCTGAAAGGCACAGCAGGCTGAGTTTCGGGCAGGTTTCGCAAGAACTCGAGAGAATCTTGCTCGGTGTCAACAGCAGGTGCAGACCGAGACTCGGATTCAAGCTCGGCCATTGTGCCTGCGAACATTTGCGTGAGGCCAACATTGGCGTTGGCGTTACCGAAACCAAAGGCGGCCATTGTGTCGTCTTGAGTCGCTGCTTGAGTTGGAGTGGCACTTTTGACGGTTTCGGTGTCGCTTTCATCTTCATCTTCAATGACCCGATTACGGGCTCTGTTGACCGTTCGCCTTCGAAGAGGTACATTTACGTCATCATCTTCCATGTGCACATCCCCGTCGTCATGGGGTGTTTGATTCGTCTCTCCTGGCTCCTTATCCTCATCACCCATTTTTTCAATAGGCCCTTCAGTGGCTTCTGTTTGACCGCCCTCAGTACCACCAAGAGTTTCGGTTTCTTCGTCTTCGGACCCAGAAAGCTCGATTTCCGCTTCTTCCTGGTTATCATCGTCATCGTCATCGTCGCCTGCGTTTTCCTCTCCACTTCCAATATAATCGCCGTCTTCCTCGTCGCTGGATGGAAGTTCATCTAGCGTTTCACCGTTTTGCTTGGCCTCGCTCTTTTCTCTCCTAGCGAGCTTGAGGTCTTCCTGTCTTTGCTTTTCGAGCATGGCAACCATGTCGTCGATTTCCTCTTGGCGCTTTTCTCTCTCCTCTTCGGTTTCGGGGTTGTGACCTCGTTTGATGAGGTCGGCGATTCTCTCCTCTCGGGCTTTGGCAGTCTGTTCACGGGCCTTTTGAGCCAACAAAAGCTCCATCTCGCCCCGAGTGACAGACTTTTGACCTTTCTTGACTTTTGGAGGTGATTTTGCCAATTGAGCAAGAGCACGCAGGTGTACGAGGGAACCGCCCTCGTCCTTTTTCTTGACGGGCAATCGATCGAAGACGGGGAATCTGCTTTTTGGCTGTTTCACAGACATATCATCGTCTGAGTCGGAGAGCTCCACCATATCGTCATCCCGAGCAGTCTTTGCAGCTGTGACGGTATTTCGCTGCGTCAATGTCTCTTTTTGTTTCATCCAAGGATGCTCTGGGAGATGTTGGAACTCTGGTGCTCTCCCCTTGCCCTTATCGGGCTTGGCGGACTGTGGAGAGTGAATGCCATTCTGTGCCTCTGGTGCCGTATCAACAGTCTTCCCATCGCTCGGCACGGCGTACATTTCTACTTGGTGTTCTTGTCTCGATGGGATTTTCGGCTGGGCATCATGCACTTGGCTCACCTCTGCATCGGAAGAAGTCATTGCTGAGCTTGGCTCAGGCGTTAGAAGCGCTGTGGCATCGGTATTTGACGCTTGGAAGTTGAACTTTTTGAAGAGATCCTGAGTTGTGAAGCGTTTTTTTGTCTTTGCCTGGTGCGTGAGCTGCATGTTGCGACTGATACGCTGCTGGTCCCGGGCCATTGCCTCAATGGCTTTCTTGCCGGCTTTTCGAGTTGGCTTGGCCTGCTGGGTAAGCCGTCTGCCACTCTCGTCATCTGTGTCACTTCCAGAGCCCTCCTCGGCCCGGCGCCGCGTGGTCTTATTGGACTTTTCCTGCTGTGCCTCCTGCTCTTGTTGCTTTGCCAGCCTCTCGTCACGGATACGTCGTACCCGCTCTTGCAGATCTGCATTGTGTGCGGGCTGTGATGATTCCGAATCGGAGCCAGCATCTATGGCAGCCCTAGACTTATTCTTGACTGGCGAGGGATCCGGGGTGACAAATAGACCCGGCGATGCTGTCCGTGATGGTACGTTTGGCGATGGTGAGGCACGAGGGCTCAAGGTTTTTGTTCTTTTCGTAAACGACTTGCGAACGTTGGCGCGCACAGGCATTTCGTCTTCATCATTACTACTTTCAACGGTAGTAACGACATGTGCGCCTCCCTCTGCTGGTTGTGGAGCTGGTTCGGCTACAGCTGGAGTCTTGCTAGCAGCCAATCGTTTCTTCATAATTTCGTATGCATCTTCTCCGTCGCTCTTGTCTACGTCATTGGCCGTGTCTGTGTCCAACTGTGGGCGTATTGCCATTGTGAGGGGTCTCGACAGGGCGATGGGAGCAGGTGACTCATCTTCAGATGCTGAGCTGCCATTGTCAGACTCAGTCTCGCTTTCCGAAGACTCTGCTGTGGGTTTGCGTAGTGCTGCGAGGAGCTTTGTTCGGGGCTTTGCGGACGCGTCCGGTACGCGTGCTGGTGGGTGTGACATGGGCGCTGCTGCCTCTGAGGGTTGTTGCCTTGGTTCGACGCTGGCAGGCGCTTGTTATCTAACTACGTCGGCGTCGTGGAGTGCGGGGCACAACGGCGTGAAGTTGATATCAGATGGAGTCGCAAGGCGTGTGGAGGGTCGGGCAGACTGTCAGTGAGAAAGCCCAAGGCCAAAGAGCTGATGCAAAAGCGTCCTGGTCTTTTCGTAAGTATCAGAAACGCACAGCGATGAATTTTGTGCCCGAGTGTGGTATGGCCAATTGCAGACACATTACACGCTGAGACTGCGAGCGTGATTCCCCAAAGTCACGATACGCACGCGACGTGACGTGACGCGACGCGACGAGTTGGACGGTCTAGCCGCATGTGGCTCCAAAGTGCCGCTATGCCCATTGGGCCTTTTTGATCCAGCACCACCTCCACCACGCCCACTGTGCTTGACGCCATCGATTGCACGAGTCGTCGTATCGCAGTAGGGGGTCATTTGCATGATCAAAGCACATACCTCTCTTCTGGCCTCACCCGGTTGGAGGCTACTCCAATAGACACGCAACTGTGCTTGTCACCCAAACCTGTGTTCGGGTCTGCTGCTCCATGTAATAGTAATACGCCACAGGCCCTCCTATTCGCTCACCACCATCCACACCACTCTCCACTCGCTCATGACACATGTCCACATACCGTTGCATGTTGGGCGTCAGCATATCAGGCTTTGTTATGGTGGTGGTTTGGCAGGCTCCGCCCACACCGGGCCACTCGATTCGTGGCCTGGCCTCTCACGCGTCGACTTTTTTGTTTTATCCATTTACCCAAAATTTCGATCGCTGGTCCACTTCGTGTCAAGGCATCGGATGACATCCACCGTTCTCAATGTCGCCTCAGCCCAGCCTCAGCTTTCGCTCCCACCCGGAGCGGGGCGCCGCTTTGAGATAGACTCAGCTGCCGAGCACGCCGCTGTCCGCCGGTGGCATGAATGCATGCTTCCATGCAATCAATCTCTCTAATTGCTTCCCTCCCACTCCGCTGCCCGTCCGAGATCGATCACCGACCGATGCCAGCACTGGGACTTTCGGTGAAACATGACGCTTCACGCCCGCGCCACTGTGCACTGTACTAAGCAAGTACACAGTATACGCCGACCTTCTCGAGCTTTGCTCCCACTCTGCCAATCTCTCGCAACTGACAGCTTGATGCTCTAGGTGACATGCAGGCCTGACTAGCAATTCCTTCGCATAAACTCTGACACTTCCCCGGCAAGAAGGCGTAGAGGCACACGCTGTGCATGTACTGTTGGATGCTGTGCCGCATGACTACTGCATCTCCGCCTTACTTTTACATACTACACTGATGGAGCGGCCGTCAAGGCCCTCTTTACACCACGCGTGTTTCGACTCATGCAGGCCGATGGTCCAAGCAATCCGCAGTCGTTGTTTTACAGACGTCTTGCCTGTTGCGAGCAGACGACTGCCGCGGGCCAAAAATAGGACAGCTTGCCCTCACCGGCAGCAGTACCCCAGAAAGACGGTTGCTAGTTAGGCAGATCCTGCAAGGAATGCTTGATTGCAAAAGTATCTCTCTCACTCTGACGGACACGAGCGATCGTTCGACGTTATGCGGGATCTGCACGAGTCCTTGCCTCATCTCGACTCTGGCAGGATGACGACAGGTCCGCTGCTGGCAAAGGGAGCCTGCACCCCATACACACCTACCTACCTATGCAACACGTGATCATCAATCATACCCGCCGAACCTAAACCACCGCCAATTCTGCACTCGTGGGGCCCAGAAGACACACGTTTCCCATTATCGTCCGTCGTACGTCGATGCCCTCGGGTGATACGGTTGCAAGGCAGCAGGCGTGCCGTATTTGTTCTGCCGACGCAAACCATTGTCTACGTCTCCCTCTCCGTCTCCTGAGCAGCATCCAACCCAGCCTCCTACCCAGCACTGCCACGAGAGCCACCTTTTTTTGCATACACGCATCCTGAGACGCCCTCGGATCAATGTCCGAGTATGCACTTTTGCTACGCCACGATGGATCGGTGATGGTGGGGTCAGTTGGGTTTGCATCATGCCTGATGCAAGCGACGGCTCCAGACGCTCTTTAGGCGTTGGAGAGGCATCGAGCAGGGTTGGACGGTACAACAGCTCCCAGATGGCGAGCAGATGTGCGTTTCACGTTACGTGCTAAATTACCCCTGAGCACGCTGCCCTAGGCTGGAAGTGCTAGGGTCCCTGCAGCGCCGCCGCGACGATCTCCCTTTAGGACCATCAGGCGGTTGACGCGTCGCCTCCCGACGCTGCTGCGTGTGAAGACTGTACTGCCATGCCCAGCAGGGCCGCTCCCGCAGCCTCAAAGAGAAAAAAAAGTCGCCCGGACCAAGAGTGTGCCTGTCTGCCGCAGCGGCAGGCGTCGATCACGAGCGGGCGCTGCAGCAGCCATGGAATTATGTGCCTGCATGTGCCAAGGCAGTCTCCTAGTGCCCTCTTGAAACCCATGAAACAGGCCACGGATCTTGCTCTTCTAAACAAGAGCCGTCCGTCTCCGCCCGGGAAATTGGACGATCAATGTCTTCCTGATGGCCTAAGATCCGAGCTTATACCCATTCGTATATCGTCAAAAGCTTCTCGAACGCTTCCATTTCGCGCGCACTCGCCTCCCTTTACATAGCGACAACACTGCTCTGCCCGCCCAACACGGCCCGTGAACCCCAAATCTCCGGCATGATACAGGCTTCTGCGCGCATACTAGGATAACATGGAGGCCGACGAGTCTCAACTATACCAGTTCAGCACTCCCCAGCAGAACAACTCGTTCAAACGACCGCGACGCAGCCTGCAAGGCACCACGCCCTTGACCAGCGTCACCGAAAGCGTCACCTCGTCGCCCCGTCACTCGGGACAGAGCCAGTTCGCGCCCCAGCTCTTCGATCACATCAATGCGCTCAAGCACCTCGACGACCAACAGATTTTGCAGTTATTGTCCGTTGCGCGCAATGGAGGTCAGTCGGGCTGCATCTATGATGCCCTGCCTTTTACTTACGCGACTCTAGATGGCATGCGTCGCTCAGCCGCCGACAGGTCGTCCATGTCGACCGTTGGAAGCCGTGCGTCGTCTTATCTGAGCGTGCCGTCGAGCAGAGTCACCAGCATGCTCTCGGATCCGCGTTCGTCAATCGCATCGACCGACTCGTCATACACGCACTACAGCGCTGCTTCGTCGCGCATGTCGACCGCGTCTTCTCGTCTTTCCACAATCTCTACCACGTCAACGCCTGCACCCAAGAACTTTGCATGCACGTTCTGCGACAAGGCGCTCAAGTCGAAGCCGTACTGGAAATCGCACGAGGAAGAATTCCACGAGCAAAGACTTACCTGGAGATGTCCGGACTGCGAGCAGATCTTTCATGCTGGAAAGCGTTTCCGTGAGCACCATACCAAGCTTCATGTACGTCAACTGAGTAACCGTATCCGCGACCTATGACTAATGTTCAAAACAGGGATGTGAGCATTGCAAGCAGCCAAGAGAGAGTGGCCAGCCGACGAGTAGGAAAGCATCTCCATGTGTGAAGAAGTACGAAATTGTCATGCATGACAAGGACGCTTGGGGGTGTGGCTTCTGCGCCTCTCTTCTGACTACCTGGGAAGAGCGCTGCGAGCATATCGCACTCCATTTCGAAGAGAAGGGATCATCAAAATGGAACTTTACCAATGTTGTGCTTGGTCTGCTTAAGCAGCCAGAGGTGTCGAGCGCCTGGAACCAGATGATGACGGGACGGTATGGAGAAGAACAGAACTGGCCGTCGTTGGCATGGGAGTCGAAGAAGTGCAACCGTTTACGATACAAGCTCGAAACAAAATGGGACACGCGGGTTTTCGACATTGAGAAGTTGGTGCAGGACACCTTCGACCTGGCGGAGATCGAGGCCAAAGACGTTGAATCCGCAAGCGAAGCCACTCCTGACGTTTCCGAGTCGAACGATGCTAGCCATGGCGAAATGGTGGAATTCAAACTGGAGGCCTCTGACTTGGCGCCTGACTTTGGAAGCGACAATAGGCTTCAGAGCTCGCATGGCCTTCCACAGGAGCAAATGATGATGGACATTGACCCAGTAGAGCCTCCACAGACGATGCAGTCGCAATGGCCTGTTAGCACAGACATGTCTCACGGCGGTATGAGCGCTGCAACCGGCATGGATGGGTTCAACGCATTCGACACGAGCATGACATCCATGTCGACAGACTTTTCTCAACCAATGGCCCAAAATTTCCAGCCACAGCCACAAGGCTGGCCAAATGCAGGCTTTTCATCGACACCTGATCTCCTCAGCTACCAACAACAAGCGTCGTACATGGACTTTCAACAGGCCAAGGAAATCGTTTCTGTACCGACTTCTCAGTACGCCAACTTTGCACACTACCCACGGCAAAGCCTTCCGCCAAACTTTCTTCAACAGCAGCAGCAACAGTCGCAAGCCCCTAGTACGCCAACGTCGCGCCGTTACGTCCCAAGGTTGATCAACATATCGAGCAACTCGAGCCACCGCAGTATTCAGATGGACCAGCCCCCTCCGCCCCCGCCGAAAGATGAGCACCACAACCGATTCTCACGGCTAATTATGAGGCGGCGTCCCAGCAACATGTCGCAACATGGTCTAGCATCTCACCGTGAAATGGGCGGTACATGGGGCGATGAGCTAAACTGGGGTTGAACCTTGAAAACCATCCAATAATCAGTATTTCAAGACATGTCTCATCAAACTTGTCAGAGCGGCTGGTCCAGCACTGGCACACCCAACCCCCTTTAAACAACAAAAAACTTTGATAAAAAATACATACATCACCGCAAACAAGGTGACTCCGAACCTCGCTCCGATACCCTCGAAGCGAGCTACACGTCACCTCAACGGCACTAACTCCCCCAACCTACACCTCTGCAGCCTTTTCTCCTTACGTACACAATAGTCTCATGCACGTCTCCTTTTTTTATTCATTCGGCCAAGCAGGATAGGATTTTGATAGGATCAGAGGACAGTGGAAGGGAGAAGAAGAGGAATATACCCATTTATGCAGCGTCTTCTTTTTGAATTGTTTTTAAACCCCAGTTTCTCGCTTTTCTTTGGTTTATCTATTATCTTACGTAGCAGCGATTCCCTTTTTTATCCTTTTTTTTTGGAAAGCTTGCCAGTTGTTTTCACACAGCACATAGCTCAATACTTCACTTAATACCCCCTTACTTTTCTCTCCTCTCTTCCTACACTCACACATACCCACACATTCACCCCCTTTTCTCCTACTTTCCTTTGTCATCTTCTCTCTCACGCAATGCGATTGATGTAATGAACGTGTGGTGCTTGTTTCGGGAATTTAGATGCGGGGACTTGGGTAAACTCTGGGGGTTAACTTTCAGACCCGGGCCAGTTACCATATAGAAAGATTTTTCTGGATTCTCTATACTGCCTCGGCCTCCAAGATAGTCTTCTCGTGCTACTACCATGGTTGCATGCATAGCATATGCTACCTACACCGTCTCTGGAGCCCCACAAGCCAGGCAGACAAGCACCGCATTTATCACGTGAAGACACTACACGAAAGAGGAACATGGAATCACTCCAAGTCCCCTCCCAAATCAAAAAACCTACTCGTACTATTTCCAATTCGGTATGCGGAGGCCCGCCCACTCGCTTCCCATACTCCCATCCCAGTGCGACGGACTCCGAAACGAGCC
>JALPSE010000053.1:3806-20595 GCA_030558545.1 Bipolaris gigantea
CTTCCAACCGGTGGAATACGGCCTCTCTACTCTCCTCCTCATCCACGGTCCCTGCCACACCTACGTGGCCCCCGCCTTCTGTGCGCCCGGCTACCGTATTCGCCGCGTCGTTGCTGGGGGAGCCAGCCAGCTGCTTGGGTCGCGCGCTCGGTGAGGCGGCGCTGGCGGCGGCGCCGTGGATCCATTCTTCTTCTCGGGCGGCCAGGTCGGCGGTTATGCGGTAGGCCATGGGGACCAGTTCGATGAGGAGTAGGTCCAGGCATGATGTGTTTACGAGCGAGAAGGTGGGGTCGACGTAGGGGGGTGAGGTCTCGCTCGGGACGGAGGCGTTGGCTTGCGCCATGTTTGCGAGGGGTTCGTTGGGTGTGTATATGGGCTTGTTTGTCTGCTGAGCGGGTATCTAGTGTGTCGACTCGAGTATAGTGTGCAGAGGGGTGTGCGCGTTGTCCGGTAATGCTGGTCTTAGGGGCTCTGCAGATGGAATTGAGACACCGCTGGGTACTGAACTATTTTCGTGTCGTATTATTTGTCGCGGGAGATCAGTGCTGGGGATTATTGGGTTGTAGGCGGGGAATCGCAGTCACAAAGCGCAATGCGGTACGTCGGCGTTGGAGCTCCATGTGGGCTATTCAAAACTACTACTACTGCCGTCGATCATCCGGCAAGGGTCCTGCTAGTCCCTAGTGGCATGGCTCGGCACGTCCTGCCAACGCTACAACACCACCTGTGTAAATATATCCATACAATGCTAGAAACTGAATCTGAAACATAAAACACAAGCCTTTCTGTCGTCTTTCCCAACTGAGTGCCTCGAACCGCGTGCAACACCGCTTCTGCCTCTACGTAATTCTTCCAAACCTCAATTTCCTCCCAGTCAACTTTCCATTCTACATCATTGAGCGCCTTTGCATATTCTTGACCATTATAGCGCAAAGAATAGCTCCATTCTCTTATCAGCATGTCATACTCGATCCCATCAGTGGCATCCAGTTCCCCTTCCACACTAGCATATAAGCAGAATTTCTGCCTCCGATGCTCTTCTCTCCATGAAAAGTACCTCAGTGGACAGACTGTTTCTCCTCCCGTTATTTTGAGATCTTCTGGCATCCTGACGGCAATCCCTCGTATGCACCTATTGAGCATGTGGTTTACATAATTGATGCTCCGCTCAATAAAGTGTCGGATTTTTCTGCATCTTCCGCCGATATCAAGTGATCTGATGGTGGTAAATGAGAGCGTCTTTGGTGCAGGCTCCGCTCTACAGGTAGACCTGTAGCTGAACAAGACTTTTGCATAAGTGCTTATAGATCATAAGCCTCTGTTCCCTGGGGAGTTCCAGGAAAGACAAACGCATTTTGAATGTACTCTGGCTTGTTGGTACAGAGTCGAGAGTTATATTTGCTGAATGATCGAGGAGAAGGGCGGGTATATGTACGACTGTACATTTAAATCAGCACAAAGTGTCAATATGCCAAACCGTGGTTGGCCTTTATGTCACCTGGCCAGCCATCATTTTATGCAAGCCCGCATATTTAAGTGCTTCTTCGATTATATCCCAAAGTGATGCTTATTGAAAATTCCAGGAATGATTTCAGGTACCCTTTATTTTCGGTTTTCGTACTTTGCCTATGGCACTGGTTCTCCGTGGACATCCATTCACAGCCCTGCAATAGGTAATCGACCAACTGTAGGTATCTCATTGCTATAGGAACAGTGCAACAAGGATTGCGAGCCCGCATAGTATGTCGAATAAGGAGAGCACTTCTTGAGGCGTGATTTGCAGAACGTAGCCTACTTGGATCAGAACATGTTAATCATAAAAGCATCAATGCGTCTTGGAATCATGCAAAGGGGTCTTTGTGGTATTCGTAAATTTATTCATTCTTCTGCTCACAGGCATATGATCATGGGCCTTCCAATACATGTCTTCATCTGTGTTCGTCTCGTATCATTCATCACGGGGGTCTATGGTTCCTCTGTACGATTCCATCAGCTTCATGCTCAGTCAATACTGCAGTGTAGTTTACTCACTAAGAAGGAGGGGACTGGACAAACTGGACACCCTTGCTGATGTTGCCACCTAGGCCATCGTAGCAGGCCTTGAGGAGGGTCTTCTCGTGGTCGTTCGCACTGCTGACGACGTCGATGGCCTTCTCGGCACCGCTGGGCTATTGAGACAATTAGTAAATTTTACAGGATATGAAGAGACGTCAAGCCCATCTTGAGTTACTTACACCAAGCTCAATTGGTACAGAGAAGAACTCGGTCCCAGTAGCCTTGGCAATCGCGTCACCACCCTCGACACCAGGGAGGTATACGTAGCTGGGCTCGACGATGCCCTTCTCGCCCTTGGCGGCCTTGATGACCTTTTCGGCGAATCTGTCTGTGGTCAGGCTATGCTGTCTCATGGTAGAGTCATACGAAAATTACCGGTATCCGGCGTAGGCCATGGAAAGGGTGGCTGAACCAGCACCATCCTTTGCCGCGACGACCTCATCACCACCGAATTGGACACGCTTGACAAGGGCTTCCATCTTGTCTGCTGGAATGTTCACGCTTGGCTTAGCCTGGCTGAAGAGCGGGACAATGGTCTCGCCAGAGTGACCACCAATGACGGGAATATTGAGGTTTCCGGGGTTCTTCTCGCCAACAATCTCGGCAACGAATGTCTCGGCACGGACGACGTCTAGGGTGGTGACACCAAAGAGCTTCTTGGGGTCGAAGACACCAGCCTGCTTGAGGACCTCGGCAGCGATGGGGACTGTCGAGTTGACGGGGTTGGAGATGATGAGGACGAAAGCCTTGGGGCAGAATTGGGCAATGCCCTCGATGAGACCCTTGACAATGCCGGCGTTGATCTTGAACAGATCATCGCGCGTCATACCAGGCTTGCCTGAGTCTTTGTCAGTGTTTGCTCGCCGAGCCGCAGAGTATATCCAACTTACGAGGAATACCAGCGGGGATGACAACGATGTCGGCACCAGTAAGGGCGCCTTTCAGACCATCGTCCTTGGGCAGGTAGCCTTTTACAATCTAACCAACTTTAGTGTGTTGAGGTGAATGCGGGGCGAGCACCTCATACCGCGGGGGTCGAGATGTGAGACAGGTCAGCAGCAACACCTGGAGTGTTGACCACATCGTAGAGGGCGAGCTCAGTGACGTGCTGGTTGTTCTTGAGGAGCAGAGAGAGGGGCTATTTCACACTGGTTAGCAGGTGCTGGCTGCAATGAGGGACCATGGACCCTTTGGGTGCTCGCGGGCTCGTACCTGTCCGATGCCTCCGGACGCTCCAGCTACTACGGCCTTGACCATTTTTGATGTAGTTTGATGAGGAAAGAGGGGTGTTTTGTGGAGGGGCAAGTTGGGGAGAAAGCAATTGGAGAGCGGGTGAGAGAAGAAAAGAGAAGAAGAGGCAGAATGGTGGGTTGATGTAGGGTGAGCGCTGGACTATGCCCATGTTCTGTTGGTCTTGCGCAGGTGGGGGTGGAGCACGGGCCTCTAGCGGCGGGGTACGGGGCGGAGCATGGGACGCGCCTCACCTTAAAGGCCATCACGCCTAGGGCTTTGTAGGGCAAATGGCATCCAGTCCGCGACAGCCCTGCCTTCGCCCGGCGGGTGTGCAGTCCTGGCTCAGAACCCTCTCAGGCGTGCATCGGCCATGCACAACACAACACTCGAAACACCCACCTCGAAGCTGTATACACAATGCCTCCCCTACTGCTTCCCAGCCACGGGTCACGCATGGCATGTGCCTCGGTGCTACACATGCTCGGAATAGGACGGAGCCCGCTAGAAAATGCAGGTACACAGACATGGACCCGCGCATCGTTCAAGTCTTCCGGCCAACAAGGACCTCGGTCCTGTCCAGCGCGCTACAGGTACCGGAATAGAACCGGGGCCTCGCTGCTAACAGCATGGCAAACAAGCCTCGCTTCCTGAGCGGTTACGGGAGAAGCATCACATGTTTTCGACAAGCCAGTTGACTTTGCATTAAGTGATATTGTCTTATGACGCCTTTCATGATACCTGGGCCATTCCGCGGCCGTGTGCCCAAACACCGTACCTAAACGCCATATCCAAGATCAATTTGGTATCAACAGCGCACAAGCGCACAATCCGTCGTGCCAGCATTGCGACTAGCCATGGCTGGGGGCCAGAGGTTTGGTCAACAACTAGTTGTCCGCGTCTACGCGCTCGCCCTGAGCATCATCATCAGCGTCAGCCTCGCCATACCGACCAAAGCCCTGTGGGTCGCCGGCATTGGGATCCGGCCCGCGCTGGCCGACTGCGTACATCTGGGGCTGCTGCCCCATGGCGCCGTATGGGCCATACGCATTGGGATCGAACATGCCCTGCTGCGCATACACGCTCGGGTCGCCCTGCACAGGTCCTGGGTACATGGATGGCTGTCGGTAGTCCTCCTGCTGGGCGAGGTGCTGGTTCATGCCGTAGTCGGGAGGAGCCATTGGGTGCTGGGCGTGCACAGGCTGAGGCATGCCGCCGGGGGGAACCACTGCAGCCGACGATTGCACGGCCGCGTTCTGGCCCGCGCTTCTCTTGTGTGGATGCGCCTCCTCACGAGGGACGATATCGATAAGAAAGTCAAACATGTCAGACTTGGACAGGGCGGAGGCAATGTCGGAGCGCTGCAGAGTGCGACGCTTGTTCTCTTCAGCATGGATCCACGCACGCATCGTGAGCTCCGTGATGAAGATGTCGCATCCCTTGGCGAATAGGATGGGTGCTTCGGCAGAGATCATCTTGACCTCGGGATCCGCCTTCATGACCTTCTTGATGCGGGCGAGCGGGAGCTGGTGCAGCTTGTAGTCATGTTCGTCCGTCTCGAGCTTGGTTACTTGTTGCTGCCAGTACGTGTTGAGAATGTCGCGGTAGTTTCCCGTGAGGCCTTGGTTCACCTGCAAGTGTCAGCTGCTGAGAGGCCGGGCGCCATAGGCGTTTGGGTGCTGGGTGCGTACATTCTGCCAGGAACCGGTGAAGAGCTGTGGATCTGGAGCTTGGTTTTGCGCGGCAATCTGGACCAACTATCAGCGACGGAAAGCTCGGGAGAGGCATGGAGGCGCAAGAAGACATACAGCTGCGGATGCGCCTGGAGGATTGTGTTAGCACAAGCGGTCAACGGGGAATGCGCCGGCTGGAGCCGCATCGACGTACCATAGTGACCGCCGTTGGCAGGGTCGTAGAGCGGATTGCCCTGCTGGCCGTCGTACTTGCGGGGCGCAGCAGTAGCCGGGCGCATCTTCTGCTGGCCGTGGCCCTGGAGGTTGACTTGATCCATGGCGTGGGCTGGGTTGCGCAAGTGCGACACGGTGGGCTGGGTGCGCGTCTGTCAGGTGCGTCTGGAGACCGGACGGCGCAGGGAAATTGGGCGAGGAGAGCGGCTCGGTGCAGGAGAGGTATGCGCGGTGCCCAATGAGTCGTCAGGGGATTGGTATAGGCGCGTTGTGGGAGGAGGGCGCGGGTGTGCTTGCGTCAAAGGTACGGTCTGAGTGGCCGGGAAAGGTGCAGAGAGATGGCGCGGGGAAGACGCGAATGCCTGTTTTTTGGGGCGAGAGGCGATGCTGCGGGCGGCCTGGCATCGTGTATGAGCTTCCTTCTATTGCACAAACGCATCTCGACTCTCGACGTTGAACAAGAAACGCGACTGACCTGTGCTTGGCTCCGACGAATCAAATTCCAGCCCGAGTATATCTTCGCGGACTTGATGGCTGGTTGGTTGGTGGGTTTCCAACGGGTCGACGAACCACAGCTAAGCAAGGGCCCCGACGTTACCCAGCTTCTCAGAGACGCGTGTTGGAGAGGGCGGCGAGTAGGTGCAGCGGTAATTGATTAATTGCTTGCTAGTGACCGCAGTCCACGAAGGCCGTTGAGGCGCGAGTCTGTCACGTAGCGACGGCGCTGCAGCGTCGTCTCGTCCACAGCCAGACGCTCGCCTCATTGCCACTCGACCACGCTTAATATACCCATGTATGCGTGCTATCCATGTCGCACCGCGCCCGTCCGCAATGCCTAGGGCAGTGACAGCACAGGAGCGACGCCGTGTGTCTGCCGCCTCCATCACATTTGTGCCTCTTCAAGGCGCAATGCTCGGTCGCATCGTGGCCGAGGCCCAGTGTCCTGATTGGCCCGCTGGCCAATGGGCCATGCCAGCGATGAGTTGTTCGTCCTCAGTTCTCTTGAATGCGCCATGATATGCACGCACGCGTCATGAGCCAATATGCCCAAGCTGACCGCGCACCGAGATGTTGACGGTTGCGGTCTTGTGCGTGACTTGACGTGGCGGACGCGAGCAGCAGGGGCAGACGTTCCCACGCACCAGGACGCCCGATGCAGGTCATTGCCATCGATGAGCTCGTCTATCACAAAATGCCCGGCCAGCCTCGTACTGCAGTATGTACTTGCATCCATACATAGTATCTAGTACATGGTTCGTCGCCGGCCATGCAAGGCATCCGACCCAAGCAGCTTAGCTCTGCCGACACGGCCCGTGCGCTCGACCTTTTCAAAATATTCTTCTCCAAATTTTCCACCCTCTCCCCGTCACCGCCAGCATGGAGCTGCCAACGCACCAGCCGCTCGCCGACGACTCGGACGAGGATCTCTCCGACGAGCAGATCCGAGAGCTGCTCAACGAGGCTGCTGAGCGCATGCGTGCAAAGGCCGCGCAGCCTGCAGCCAGGGCCGAAGCCCCATTCAAGCTTCCCAAACTGAAGCCCGGCCATATCGCCGATACCTACGAAAAGACTCATGGCAACATTACTCGTCTGGACCACTCAAAGCTTGTCGACAAGAACCAAAAGGCCTTGGCTAACGGCATCAAGAAGATTGAGGACCCGCTGCAGATCAAGAAGCAGAAGCAAGAGGTATGTCCAACCCCAGTCGCGTCCCACGCCTTTGATGATATCTATCCCAAATGTTTTTGCTGAGCAGATTCGGGCGCCGTCTTGGTCGCCTTCCTGCGCTACTGAGGCACCATTAGTTCATAGTTACACTGAGGCATCTTTTCACTGCACGCCCTTTGCATTCAAGTTTGTCGCCCACAAGATGCTAACGGCTTGTTTAGGAGAAGAAGGCAACTGCTGGCTCACAATGGTTCAACATGCCCAAGACCGACCTGACTCCAGAGTTGCGCCGAGATTTGCAACTCCTCAAGATGCGCAGCGTCCTCGATCCCAAGCGCCACTACAAAAAGGACAACTCCAAGGGCGATGTTCCTGCTTTCTCCCAAGTCGGCACCATTATTGAAGGCGCCACCGAGTTCTACAGCAGCCGTCTCAAGAACAAGGACCGCAAGCAGACCATGCTCGAAGAAGTCATTGCCCAGGAGCAAGACAGTGGCCGCTTCAACCGAAAATACCAAGACATCCAGGCGACCAAGTCGAGCGGAAAAAAGGCCCACTACAAGGCCCTCAAAGCAAAGCGCAACAAGGGCAAAATTGTCAAGCCTTGAGCACGTGGATGACATCTCACGTGATAATCTGTCCATCTTGTTCTGTTTTTTGTGGGCTTCGAGGCCAGTTTTCTCTGGCCTGATATGTTCTAGTTCAGATCTATCTTGTATGTCCCACGGAACCTTGTCTAGGAAGCGCTTCTATTCCTGGTCCAGGTCGGAAAGGATCTGCTTGACCAAAGCCTGCATGTCTTTGGCCGCCTCCCGTCCAGCCTCCAGGACCTCTTCGTGGTTTGCCTTGCCTTGGCCCAGGTGTTCGGTCAGCTGCGCCCTGTTCATGCTCTGGATTGTGGCATCGTTTCCACAAGAGCCTGCTTCGAGGACAGCGACATTTGTAACTAGACTGAACGCAAGGATGCGCATTCCTGCATGTCTGGCGACGATGATCTCTGGCACAGTCGACATACCAACGACATCAGCCCCTAACATGCTCAGCATCCGGCACTCGGCACGCGTCTCGTAACTGGATGAATTAGCTCATGCCCGCTCTCGACACGTCCAGTAAGGATATTTTGAGAACATACGTTGGTCCCGCAACGAATGCATATACACCCTCGTGTAGACGTCTCTGTTGCTGATCAAAGCCTAGCTTGGCCCAAGCTTTGTGCGTTCTCTTCCTTAAATCGAGGTCGTAGGCATCTGACAGTGGTGGAAATCGTACACCAAACTCATCAATGTTGGGGCCACGCAGCGGATGGAATCCAACCAGCCCAGCCATGTTGAGATGCTAGGTAATGTCAGGGTGAGTCTTGAGCTTTGCAACGACTTACGCACGTCGTTTAGACACACAATGTCCCCCACGCGGTAAGTCTGGTTGAGGCCACCAGCTGCGTTTGTGACTGGATGCCGTCATTAGCCGATTGGTCTAGCTCTCGCCTGGCATGTTCCATACCAATCATGGTTTCGACACCAAGCACCTTGCACACGCGGGTAGCGAACGTGACCAAGTCCATGGAGTGTCCTTCATAGAAACTATCAATGTCAATATCAAAACTGTGCAAATGCTCTTCTTCTCATGTGGTAACCTACTGTGCGCGTCCAACAAGAAGTGCGACCGGTGTTTTCTGAGGCCCAATGTGACCAAAGACAAACTTTCCCGCGTGGCCCTGAACTATGTACTTGTCAGCACCCCGCATCATGAAGTTTGAGGGTTGCGCCCTGTACATACCTGTGCTCTTGGGAAAGTGTGGGATTGTGCCATAGGCCAACTCGACTTTGGGCTCTGGCTCGATGGTGTCGGCAAGCCCACCTAGGCCCGAGCCACACACAATAGCTACCTTTGGGTTTTGAAGCGTCTCGGGTAGTTGGGAGCGAACGTATTTGGCTGTTTCTGTGGCGCGGACATAGGCGTTTGGCGCAGCGGCGGCATCCTGAGTGAACCCCATGTCGAGCAATCGCAAAAAAAAAAAGTGAAGTCAAGGAGAACAAGTCTCAAGAACAGCAAAGACGAATGGATCAACTGTGGCTAGGAAAAATAGTCTAGGAAGTACATGTGACGTTACCAGAGGGAATGACTAGGGTGCACAAGGAAGGCGGCGGGCAATTCCGACAACTGCCAAGACTATAAGCGGAATCGCAGCTAGCGCCATGGTCGGAGGAAGAAGTTGGACGGCTGGACGTGGGTTAAGTTGCGACGACAGCGACTATGGCCGCGCCACGATGTATGCGCTCTTTTCTGGGGCCGGTAAAGAGGGCGAAGGTATGAATTTACGGCATGGCTAAGCGCTATTTGCGAGGAATTGACCCGCTGACCTGCAATGGAAAACAGATTTCACACGCCCCACGGCCATCGACCCAGGCGTTTTCGCGCAACAAGAGCTGGAAAGCGGACGAGGACAATGAGCGGGACTCGAGAGAGGACAGGGACGTCAGACTCATTGAAAAGCTGAAGATGGACCTGGAGAGCGGTGATATGCCGCTTGATGCTCGGCTGGAGGATATGGGCATCGATGTTGAGGAATTCAAGACGTATGTCTGCTTGCCATGACGAAGTATCTGAACAAGATGAGGATGCTGACGAAAAGCTACAGTCTATATGCCAGCCAGCAAAAAGTCAACAAGCGCCAGCAACAACGGGAACCCAAGACACGCGAGGAGGCTCAGCGACAATGGAAAGAACTCCAAAACACACCCGACCACCTCGGCCTCTTAAAAGTATACAAGCGCGCCGGCGTCGAACCCATCAAACTCGCAAAGTACGTTCTTTGTCACCCCTCGTCCTTCATTTCCATCCTACACGGAGAACAAACAAAAAAAAAGACTAACCCTCGACCAGAGAAAAAGACATCGCCCTCCCCACCGACCAACCCCCCCTGGACCCCAAGACGCAAGAAGCCCTCGACGCCCTCCGTACCCCCCTCAACGTCCGCGCCGTCCACCTCCGTCCGCTTCGTCGCACCCCCGAATACGGCGTCCCGACCTGCGACCTCCAACTGCGCAGCTACAACATCCGCAACCTACTCCTCTTCTCCGACTTTGCCGTCCGCGCAGCCTACTACATGGGCCTCTGCGCGCGCGGTCCCGTCCCGCTACCTCGCATAACTGAGCGCTGGGTCGTGCCGCGATCCAACTTCATCTTCAAGAAGAGTCAGGAGAATTTCGAGCGGGTTACCATGAGGCGCCTGATTCAGATTCAGGACGGGCATCCGGACGTGGCCAAGGCCTGGCTGGCGTTTTTGGCTAAACATCAGTACCATGGGGTGGGCATGAAGGCGAATATTTGGGAGTATGAAGGACTGGAGGGGGCATTGGTGGCGGGCGAGAAGGTCAAGGAGGGCGATGTGAGTAGGCGGAGGGAAGGTGCCGTGTTGGACAAGGTGAGGGAGATTTTGGGGAGGGAGGGGTTCAAGGAGGGGATGAAGGGGGTCGAGGGGGTCGAGTTGAGGCCGTGAGGAATGCAGAGAGCTTGAACCATTACCAAATGTCCAAGAAACATTGAATTTATTTATATATGTATCTCTCTCCCAAAAGAGGGAGAAGGAGAAAAGAAGAAGAAGAAGAAGAAGAGGAAAAAAAAAGGAGATTCATTTACTTTTCGTCACGTCGTGCAAGCATCTTAATCCACATGCTCCATGCCAGTCCCCACTGCCTCGCCAGCATACCTCTCATCCGCCAGCAACAGCTCCAACACGGCATCCAGCAACTCTTTCGGCAAGCCCCTCCCCTGCAGCGCGCGCACCTTGTTCAGCACCGGCTCCGCATTGTTGACACAGTTCCAAATGTCCCACTTGCGATCGAGCTCGATCCACGACTTGTCCAGCATGTCCCAGATCAGGGGGTTCGGGTCGAGCACGTCCAAGGTAGGGGCGGGCGAGAGTTCAATGTGGATCGTGTGCGATGTCGGCACCGGCTCGGTGAGGGTGATGAGGGAGCCGTTGGGGACGTGGGCGATGGAGTGGGCGAGCTGTTTTGCCGATTTGCGCGTCGAGGGCGCCGTGGTGATGCAGCGGATGGTGGCGTCGGCGGTCAAATGGTGGGCTACGAGTCTGATCTTCCAGGACCGTGATTTGGGCATGGCCGTGCTGCCAGGGGGAGATGCGGGACCAATGGTTAGCACGCCGGTGGCGTGCTTGTAGGTTATTGGCGTGTGGGCGAAGCGGACCGTGTCTTCTTCGTCGGCGGAAGAGTCGAGGTCCGAGGCCGAGACCATGGAGAAGCCGCCGTCGTCGACGAGGTGGCCCTTTCCATCGTCTTCGGTGAGGATGAAGGAGCCGTCTGCGCCGACGACGACAAGGATTTCGAGCGACTCGGGGTTGGGGGACCCGGTTTTGGGGCGGGCGGCGGCGTCGAGGGGGATGATGGAACCTTCTTTGGCGAGGACGGGGACGAGGTTGAGGGGGCGTTGGATGGTTAGTTCGCCCGCGCGGTTGTAGACGACGCCCGTGAAGATGTCGGCGAAGCGGCCTTCTGGCAGCCAGATTTTGGCGGCACCGAGATGTGTGATGTTGTCGCGGGGTTGGGTGATGGGCGCTACGATGAGCTCGGTACCGAAGCGGAACTGGTTGGGTACGTTGTAGGCTTCTTCGTTTTCGGGGTAGTCCCAGTACATGGGTTGTACGAGTGGCTCGTCGTGGCTGGCGCTTCGGGCGTTCATGGTGTACAGGTATGGAATGAGGCGGTGGCGAAATCGCAATGTATCCTCGACAATGCCACAAGTTTCGGCATTGTAGCGCCAGGGCTCGCGAGAGTTGAACGGGTTGTTGTCGCAGTGCAGGCGCAGAATGGGCGACCAGCAGCCAAGTTGCACCCAGCGCGTATACAGCTCGTCGTTCTTGTAACCATGTGTGTGTCCGCCAATGTCGTTGCTCCACCATCCGTACCCAATGTTAGACGCGGTAGCGGTAAACTCGGGCTGGAAGTGCAGGCTTTCCCATGTAATGATTGTATCGCCTGAGAAGCCGACTTGGTAGCGCTGGGCACCTGGACCGCCGAAACGAGAAAGAATCAAGGGACGCTGGGAGCCGCGGCCGCTGTCGAGGAAATGGAAGTGGTTCAGCACCCACAGCGGGTCGACGCCGGGAATCTTGGATGTATTACCCTGCTGCCAATCCACCCACCAAAAGTCGACGCCTCGCTCTTCATGCTCGTGGTGCACAACATCAAAGTAGGCATCCATGAACTTCTTATCCGTACAATCGAACTGGATCGTCTGCCCCGACGCCGGGTCGATTCCAAGGTACTTGGCGACTCTTTCGTACTGTGCTTCAAACGGCCTGATGCCGTCTGCGGGGTGCAAGTTGAGCGTCAGTCTCATGCCACGGTCATTGAGGTTCTTCATAAAAGCATCTGGGTCAGGGAAGAGCTTCTTGTTCCACGTGTATCCGGTCCAGCCATTGTAACCGCCTGGAATATCCCACACCAGATGCCAGTCCATGTCGACGACGGCCACGTTCATGGGCACGTCATCTCTGTCAAAGTGATCATGCAGATCGAGGTATTCCTGGGCGGTATATGCATGGTATCGACTCCACCAGTTGCCCAGGGCGTAGCGTGGTAGCAAGGGTTGACTACCCGAGACAGCATAGTATGCGCGCATGGCCTCGCGATAGTCGTGGCCGTACATGAAGAGGTATTGGTCGGTCCTGTCGCCACTCATGCGGCCTGCAATCCAGCCATTGTCCTCGAAGAGCATCGACTTGGTGTCATCCAAGAGTGCCATGCCCTCCCTGGACAGCACGCCCGGGCCCAGCCTTGTGCGGCCATTAACGCCATCCAGTGTGCGCGTGGTGCCACCCAAGTTGGAGAGCTGCTGGCCATATGTCCAGGTGCCCGTCACAGAGCCCTTGAGGTGTATCTTGAGGCCCTCGGGGCTGAACTTGTTCTTGTCGTAGACGACATGGAAGCGCTGTGTGACGATTTCGATTCCGTGGCCCCTATCCCAGACATAGAAGTCGGGCACGGCCAGCCTGCGGTTGATGGCAAAGGTGCTGGCGCGGTCTTCGAAGCGGCCGTCGTCTGCCCACTCGAAGCGGAGCAGGCCATCGGTGAGGATGGTGAAGCGGTACTTGTCGCCAGCGACAATGGCATCAGGGTGCGCAACCGGGCGCGTCTTGAAGTCGTAGCGCGCTTTGGTCTTGGTCATGTTCATGGCTGGTGAAGAGCAGGCAGAGCAATGTCAGGCAGGCCGACAAGCTGGCGGAGGAAGCATCTTAAGCAGAATCCGGGGAAAGCAAAGCTCGGACGGCATAGGCTTGGTCAAGGGGAGTTGATGCGCATGACCTCGGCGGAGATGTTAGTGACGAGTGCCAGGACCAGCGAGCTCCCTGCACGGCAAGTCAGGCGACGACCTATAGTCGGTCCTCTGCTCCTAGCCATGCACGCACGACTCGATCGTGAACGCCTGGGGAAAGGCGGTGAAGTTGGACGTGTTACCAAATGGGCGTGAGGACGAGCCGCGTGCTGGCCTTCATTGGAAGCCCGTGACGGCGATGGTCGTCCGACTACCCACCGAGCCATGCTGCAGGGCAGCTGCAAGGAATCGCGCCAGAAGACCGGCGCCATTGTACTGCATGGCCACGTCCATGCTCGTACCATGGTTCTCCTCAGGCCAAACACTGGTACAAGCGTCATGTCAACTGTCTGGACCAAAAGTAGAAATCGTACATGTTGGTTCTGCCCTTCCATGAGGACTGGTGATGCTTACTGTATTCGTGGTCCACCCCCGCACATACCCATTAAGTTTACAGACTACTCAGACAGGACACACATGTGAAAGAGGGAAACCACAGTACCAGATACCCGCCCTTGTCCACCTTACCCCGCTCATCGTCGACAGCGCTCTTGGATGCCCTCCCCGCTCTCAATTACTCGTCAGGTCCACATCCCGTACCAGCCTATCCTCATCGCCCTTGTACGGAATGCCCGCCTTTTGCCTAGCCATGTCGTTGATCCATTGGCCGTTGGGTTTGATATGCTCACCCTTGGCAAGCTCGTCGGCCAGATACAGCCAAGCCAGTGCATTGCCTACCGTGCTGACCTCATCGCTGACATGGTGGCTGGCATACTCGGACATGGCCGCGTGCAGCTCAGAATCCGTGAATAGATCGTAGAGATGCTTTGCGACTGCATCATGATCGCCAGGCTTCACAAGGTAACCAGACTTGCCGTGCTGAACTTGAAGCGGAATGCCGCCAGCACGAGTTGCAATGATGGGAGTGCCTTTGTGGAGTGCCTCGCTGACCTTGACCTCGAAGCCTTCGCGAGTTGAGAGTTGTAGGGCAACATGGGCGCAAGACATGAGCGTGTTGAGCATCTGGTCCGAGGGGCCGATACGCATCATGATGATGTCCTGCCTGATGTCGCTATAGTCGCTGGCTAATGCATCTGCCGCCTGTTTAAAGATTCTCGTGGCATCGGGGTCATCAATGGCACCATGGCCAGCAATGACGAGCTGCGGAATTTGCTCAAGGGGCGTGTCCTTCATGTATACCTTGCGCAAGCGAGCATAGGATGCAAGAACATCCGGAATACCCTTTGATGGGTCGAAACGAGCAATCTGAGTAATGTACTTACGATCCGGGAGGGCCATCGGGCGCATGCCCACTTCAAAGCATCGAACTTTGAGATTATGCATGTAGAACTGCTCGTCCCAGTGATGCATGTGCTTGTTGAGTCCGTCTAGCCAGTCGGTCGTGGCAGGCATGAATCCCACCTTCTCTGGAGGGACATGCTTGGGAACAAAAGCGCGAACAGGGTGGCTGACGAAGATGTCACAATTCTTGATGTGGTTCCAAATCCAGCTCCATACCTCAGACGTGGCTGTTCCCTCCTGGTCAGCAAGATCGGCCCGCACCTGAATGTGACTGCGGAAGATGACGGGTCGGCCAGGGTCCTTTTCTTTGGCAATCTTGACGAGGCTAGGCATTTGAGGGTCGTCGACGATAATCACGTCGGCACCGCCCTTGCCGCGAGCAGACAGCGGGCCACCAAACTCGGTCCAGTGACACTTTGCTGCCTCTTCCAGGACCCATTCGTCGAGTAGGGCCATCTTTTCTTGAGTCAGGCACTCGCCGTCCGTTGCTACTCCTTGGAGGATGTTGTGGTTGTCTTTGGTGATTCGGAAAATCTTATTCTTTCCAAAAGGGACGTACCTGTGGACTGGTTCATATCGAACAGCTATCGTGGCAATTGATGAGACTTACCATTTGCAATCGACTCCAACAAGGCGCAGATATCGTATCAGTGCGTGTCTCATCAACGCCACTCCTCCACCTTGTGCTGTGCTGTTGAAAAAGGCAATCTTGACGTTGTTGTTCTTGAGGGAGTTGGCATAGTGCATGGTTGCAGCTCCTGTCGTGTCGGCTCTGACGGTGTCTTTGTAGCTGTCGAGTTCGGTGATTTTCACGCACCCGTCAAGATCAGCCAAAACCTGTCGACGATGGCCCATCTGAACGGGAAGATCGCCCTTGACATTGAAGCGCTTCGCGGCCTTCCTGGCCATGTACTCTGCCTGCTGGTCCACAGGCATTGATATGTGCTCGGTTTTATCGTGTGACTCAAGCGGGAAGACAAAGGGTAGGATGTCAAGCTCTTGCCACAGACGCACGGCGAGATGAGGACTCAGACGGTGGAGCTCGGCAGTCACACCCGCGCCCATGGGCTTCAAGACACGGTCTTCTCGGTATTCACTCAAGAATGTGGTGATTGCGCTGATCAGGGCCTCGGGGACATCTTGTTCCACGTCAGGCGTGGACACACACGATGTGGATTTTGACGAGTCGTCGGACGAGTTGCGTGCGCTTCGGGCTGTGGCCAAAGGCTTGGTTTCGCTGCTGATGGTGTATCTGCCGTCATGTAAAGCAATACAATAGTCGATCTCGCCATCTTCCGATTGGCTGACGGCGAGACCAGCATACACAGCCTGATTGTGCCACATATGAGTAGTGTGGTTGGGCAAGAGGGGAAAAGGGTACTGACCTCAACAGCAGTGTCAAGCGTGCCTTGCTCCTCTTTTAACTTGTGCAGAGAGTCCGACGACATGAAAGCAGTGACGCTTCGCTGACGTCGTTCGAACGTGGGCCGTCGGTGGTACCTTGGCCGCCACTCAGCGGTGTTGTCAGCCGATTCGTGAAGTGACATGGCAAGCAAACGAGTTTGGACTTGTGCGTAATTTGTAGTAATCGGGCTATGGGAAGATTGGGTAGGGATTGCAACGGGGCGACTGGTGTATATCACAGCAATTGGTGTCAGACTTGGATAGAATTGAGTAGTATTTTGTATGCATCTTTCCCTCGAGGCAGAGGCAGTTTATATAGACGATTCGACCTGGCCTCATCCACAGGCCATACATTGTGACTTGCACAGAGAGTGAAATTAGCAGTGTACACATTGCTGGGCGCAGCAACAATGTGACATGGAGGAGCCGTGTTTGAGGGCAGGTGATAGGCTAGGGCGCAGGGCAAACGGAACGCAGGCCCATTGAGGGAGGCGTGTTGCCTATCGGAAGCAGTGAATGGAGCAAGAAGCAGTCACCGGGCACTGTAGGCGTGGCGAGAAGCAGCGAGACAGGAAAGATGGGTTGGAGTAGGGTGACACGACGATGGGCGGACGCGGGACGAGGTGGTGGTAAGGTAGGGTGAGCCTCTGGATTGGGGAAGGTATAGGCGAGGCCGCTAGCCGGCTCGGGTGTGATTACAGCATTACCGCTCTGCTTGAGCAAGCGAACACGGCCCTGTCTGGTTTTCCCACTTGTACATGTATGTATGTATCTATCCATACATACACATTCACGCATGTCTGCTTGGCATGGTGCATGTGAAGGAGCCTGCCATGGCAAGACAAGATGGGCGCGCAGGTTGCGGGGGGGGGGGGGGGGGGGGGGGG
>JALPSE010000053.1:20707-67933 GCA_030558545.1 Bipolaris gigantea
CGACAATGGCATTGCACGGCACGCAACGCAGCATCGGATAGTGCATGGTGCCGCTGTGCCTAGCCCGGTTGCGGGTGCATGGCGACACCTGGTGATGAGCTGTGCCACCGGTAGCGACAGGCGGCGTGCACCGGTGCAAAGGCGATGGCGATGGCTCGACATGTCAACACGTCGACATGGCAGTGGCAAAAGAATCGTCTTGTCCCAAGTGCCATGGGGCGCTCACGTGCAAAAGGCCGCTGCGCCCAATGCGGCCTAGTACAGCGGGACGGGCAGACTTGGCGCGGCCATGGTTCCGGGCAGCGGGTGGAGCGGGTGGACGGCCTGGATTGGGCGCAGAGACAGCATGCATATCGGTGGTATAGCAGTCAGCACTAGGTATGCATGGATGTGTGCAGTCTCTGGATCCAGCCATGTAAGCATCTACGAGCCAGCAGCAAGCGTGTGCTCGTCGGCAGTGCTGTACGTAGCTGTGGCGCAAATGGCCCTGCCTTGGTCCCTTCCGCTCGCCCTGCTCGAAACGATTCTTCCTCCGTGCAGCCAAGCCTCGCACTAGGCTGCTGCGACCCACCCTCCGCTCAAACCTCAGCCATCCATCTTTGCCCTCACAACACCAACCTGTCTCCGCCTCACGCTGGCCCCAACCCCCAACCATCACCACCGCCATCTACTCACCCAACCTCTGGCGCGCCCACGAGCAGGCCCATTCCACAGCCTAGTCTCCTGACCCGTGCTACCTGCTGGCCCTGCGCCAACAGCCTTGCGACCCGCCGCCGCCCACGCGACCGTCGCATTCCGCACCCGCCTCTTCGCGTCTCCCCAACCCGCAACGCGCAGCTTCCCGACTGTCCATCTTCGCTTCTTGTGCTCCCGCTCCCCTCCCCATTGTGGCCATGAACCACTATCCCACCCGCGTCATGGGGGGCCCCCAGGTCGGCCCAGCCCAGCGCCTCAACGAGCTTCTCGATAGCATCAAGGCCGAGTTTGAGACGGAATCTCAGCGCAGCGTCGAATATGAAGGGCAGAGTGAGTACCCTACCACCGCATCAGAGCGCATCAGGCATGCTTCATGTCTTGCTTACAGCGCTCGTCGCTATGCAAACATTCGAGCCACATTTTCCGTCTTCTTGAGCTCAACAGCGTCTACGCACATGCTAACCACCTCTCCCCCCCTCTTCACAGTTTCCCGTCATATTCAAGAAATTGAATTGATCCGCAGCAAAGTCTACTCGCTCGAGCAGTCACACAATCAGATGAAAGCAAAGTAAGTAGCTCTACTACCTTCGCCCTTGCATGCCGCCATTGCACACGCTGATGCCCACGCAGATATGAAGAGCGCATTGCCCAGTTAGAGCGTGAGGTCGAGGCTCGCGGCGGACCCAGCCAGAACTCGCAGCACCACGGCCCCTCGCAGCCGCAGCCACCACAGATTGGCCATGGACCCAGCAACCTCTTTGGCGGCATCATGGCGGGTAGTGCTGCCCAGGGTGGCCCGGGGCTGGCACCTCCTCCACAAGAACCACCGCAGGGACATGGCATGCCACCGCAGCTCGGCGGTCCCCAAGGACCACCAGGACTGAACCCTGCCCCGGGCCCGCCACAGCACTTCGGTGGCTACCAGCCCGGCCCATCCGTCAACGGTGAGCCTCACAGACGTTTGTAGCACTTGTTGAACATGATGACTGACCCAACTAGGCTACGGACCCCCCCAGCCTACTGCCTCGCCCGGTGCTAAGCGTCCAGGCCCTGCCCGTGGACCTCCCAACCCAGCGACTCCTCAGCAGAACAACCCCGCCCCCTATCCCGGATCTCCCCAGGTCCCACGACCAACTCCTCCTCCCCACCACCAGCCCAATGCCTTGATGGCACCCAACCACATTCCTCTCAGTCAGAGCAACGTCCTGGCTGACCTCGATATTGAGCAATTGCCCGAGAACCTCAAGAAGGAGGGCAGCGATTGGTTTGCCGTCTTCAACCCTCGCTCCAGGCGAGTTCTTGATGTTGACCTCATTCACAACCTGCCCCACCAGAGTGTAGTTTGCTGTGTTCGCTTCAGCTTGGATGGCAGGTGGGTCGCGACTGGTTGCAACCGGTCTGCCCAGATTTTCGATGTCGAGACTGGTAATCCGGTCGCCCATCTCCAGGACGGTAGTCTGCCGGAAGATGGAGACCTCTACATCCGAAGCGTCTGCTTCAGCCCCAACGGACAATATCTTGCCACTGGTGCTGAAGACAAGGTCATCCGGGTCTGGGACATTGCTAGCCGCACCATCAAGCATCAATTCACTGGCCACGAGCAGGACATTTACTCGCTCGACTTTGCCAGGAATGGAAAGATCATTGCATCCGGAAGCGGCGATAGGAGCGTCCGTCTCTGGGACCTGGAGTCCAACATGCAAGTTTCCAACTTCTCCATTGAGGATGGCGTCACCACGGTGGCCATTTCGCCCGACAATCTCTACGTCGCAGCCGGTTCCCTTGACAAGAGTGTCCGTGTGTGGGATATCCAGACTGGCCAGCTTGTTGTCCGTCTCGAGGGCGAGCACGGCCACAAAGATAGTGTCTACAGTGTTGCTTTCGCTCCTTCTGGTAACCGTCTGGTCAGTGGCAGTTTGGATAAGACTATCAAGATGTGGGAGCTGTCGACCCAGAACCGCTTCGTTCCCAACGGAAACCACCCCAGTGGCAAGTGCATCCGCACATTTGAAGGTCACAAGGACTTTGTGCTCAGTGTCGCGCTTACCCCGCACGGCGATTGGGTGCTCAGTGGCTCCAAGGACCGTGGCGTCCAATTCTGGGACCCCCACACTGGTGTTGCACAGCTCATGTTGCAGGGACACAAAAACTCTGGTATGTTTATTTCCATGTCTTGTGCATGCACATTGTTTACTGACTGGCTGTTTAGTCATTTCCGTCGCTCCCAGCCCTACAGGAGGCGTATTTGCTACCGGTAGCGGTGACATGCGCGCACGAATCTGGAGGTTCGATAGGTACCCCGGACCTTAGGCAGATCCTGAGATTGCACTCTCGCCGCCGCCACCGCCACCACCACACCAACCGTCATCACAACCTCTACCATCATCACTACCCCAACCAGCACCTCGGCCTTCAATCTTCTCGTTTTACGCTCTCTCCCCGACTATTTTTTGATGGCTGTGCTTTCTGATGACATTACTTGAATTATTTTTCGGGTGTTTTTTCCATTACGGTGTTGTCGACAAACAAGTGCTTATGCCCCATTCTTACTAGCGGATGTAGCAGGTGAACGCCCAAGGAAAGAAGGGATTTGCTATCTATATATTTTTTACTCTTTTTTCTTTTTGATTCCCAGGCTTTGATCACCTTCCCATCCATAGCTGAAGTACCGGTCTTGTTTTATGAATCGTTGCCTGCGTGATGGTGGAGGTGACTTTGTGTGCAGTGAGGTCTACTAGTAGTGAAATGTTTTGTGTTGATGCGCGAAGAGAGAGAGAGAGAGAGCACACGAGCGATACGCCCACTACCGAGTTGAAACGACCCTGATTCCACAAGGAGATGAGTGCAACGTGAGCTAAACGTACTCCAGACGCGACATGAGCATGTGAACCGCACCGATTGTGTGCTACGACACACATGCATACTATGTATATAATTCAATCAACCTTGCACTACGTGGGGAATACGACGTTTCCTTTCTTCTTCTTCTTCTTCTTCTTTTATTTAGAGGACAAGGGAAAAAAAGAAATCACGTTCGAGGTAGGAGATGTAGTGCATGTCGTGTAGGATGAGGAGTCTACGCAGCTGCTGGTTCCCCGCCGCATGACGGGAGCATCTCGTAGAGCGTGGAAGGGGAAAAGGCAAAGTCGTGGTGGTCGAGTTGGTGTGCTTGAGCGGGCGCCGTTCTGCACAAGTCCATTTCAAAGTGGCGCCTTCAACCCACGCCAAAAGCACGTTACTTGCTCGTCCCCGCCCCACGGCAAAGGGGGCTTTCCTAGCTATTCCCGTGGTAATCAAAACATTCAACCCCGCATCGCCGCATACATGTACCGCTATTCTTCGTCAACGCCACCTTTGCAGCCTACATCTCGTGGTTGCCGTGTAGAACCCTCCCAATCCGCGCCGCCTGGCCTGGCCTGGCTACGCCTCTTCCCTGCAAACATCACAGCCTGCTGGCGCGCAGCTGGAGGCCTTAGTCGAGCTTACGCCGCTTCGTACGATCCGTCCGCTCGCTGCTCCTGCCCAGCTCAAACACCACCTCGGGACTCAGGCCCTCGAACAGGTGGTCTCGCTGTGCCTTGATACTAGCTACCTCCTTTTCAGCCGCCAGACGCTCGGCCTCGGCGTGCTTGTAGCGCTGCTCGAGGCCGGCCCGCTGCTCTTCCAGGGCGGTGAAGTGCTCGTCGAGGGTTGCAATGTATGCGTTGATGCCTATTTCCTTGTCGTTGAGGGAGGCGAGGGCCTGGGCGATGTGGTCGTGCGAGGGCTGCGGGGCCTGTTTAGGTTGGGATGGCTGGTGGCTCTGGTGAGCTGGGGGTGGACATGGTACCGGAGTGCTAGCAGCGGCAGTGGGAGTCGTCATGGTTGCGGCTGGTGCACGGTATGAAGCCCGGAATGGCTCCCATGCATGCTCGAGCTGGTCGTTGACGGTTTCCTTCGCGTCTTCGAGACCGAGCGTTGCACCGCTCTCTTGGCTTTCGGGCAGAGTGACGGATAGCTGCCTAACCGACCGAGCTAGAGCGGCCTTTGCTTCGTCCTCGAACTCACCGCATGCTGCCTTTAAGCCCTCGAGAATGCCTTTGTTGACTGGCAGGGGAAACTTGAGCTCGGAGATGCCGTTGTTTTCGGCCTCAATCGCTGCAAGCTTCTTCAGGAAGTAGTAGCGTGCCAGTGCGCTATGCTTGCCACGCGTTGCCTTCTTGGGCATCTTGAACGCAGCTGCGTTTTGTGTTGTCGAGCTAATGTTCTGATTGCTATGCCATTCAGAAGCTCCAGTGGTGCTGTCGTACGAATTGAACTCTATCTTGGTTTGGCCACCCTCCTTGGTAGGCGGGGAGAGCAGGGCCCACACTTCCTGGCTTCTGTCCTCGCCCTGATTGCCAATGTGACCGAACAACAGCATAAAAGAGATGGCATTCTCCTCGTGCCTTTGCGTCTTGGTAATCACCTTGTCGAGCGGCAGATACTCCAGCGAGGTTGCCACAGGCTCCCCGAGTTTGTCGCGGATTTCGGCCAAGTTCTTAGAAGCAACGTACGTCCCTACAGCCACGGAAGCCACTGGATATACTTAGTGGCGGCATGAGATGAGAGAGGGATAGCACTGCTTACTAGTGGTGGAGTATGTCGTCTTTCGTACAAGACTAAGAGAGTGGAGTAGAAGAGAGGCGCTGAACGAGTTGTGGTAGATGAAGCGCGTGCTTTGTTGACACTAACGCGTAAATTATCAGCAAGACAACTTTCACGACCAAAGTGAAAGACTACATCTAGATCTGGTCTAGTTTGTCATTGTACAAACGCCGGAGACTGGTACTTACTTGGACACTGGAGTGAAACTACTTTAGCGATAACGGCCTTCGCCCTACGAGTAGTCAAGTCTAGACTTTCACTCTCTTTCTTAGCTTTGCCTCATTCTTATACAGTGTGCACGAGTAAGCTCTCTAGACATCTAGATTATCAATCGAGAAGCTACTCTAGTCTCCTCTAACAAAACCTCCCTCTACATGTTATCTCTACTAGCATTTGGCAATTCGATAGCCCCCACAATTATTACTAGCTAAGAGCATCATGGCTTCAACTGCTTCGTATCGACTTTCATCGCATGCTTGATTCGGCATCGTGCTCTCCCCCACGGTACCAACAAGGGTACTAAGCCGGACCCGAATTCCTTCGAACCCTGCGTCATTGGAAACCCTCCTCGCGACGATCCAGAATCCCCCTGGTTCGTTCCTGGCGAATGGCACACTGGACGGTATAGTGCCGAAGCGACTGGCGGCGGCGAAAAGCAAGCACGTGGGTGGTCTGGCGAAGCCATCTTTTACATACATACCGTTCACAGAAGATCACTGGACGTTTGGTTGATAGGGATGAAATCTTGCTTCAAACTCGGCAGGCAAGTCCTCTACAACGAGTAGAAAGTATGTAATATTTAACTATCGCATTCAGCTGTAGTGAATGAACAGCTCTCGCAACGGTAGGTAGGAGGTTGAATGTAGTACTCTCAACAGCTTGCTCGCGAACGACGGTTTCGCTACTCAGACCGCCCACGACATGAGTTCTTATAATCTCAACTGCGAGTTAGGTCCCGCGACGGAGCGAGAAGCAGGTTCAAGATATGCGTACACTAGAACTGTTGGATTTCTGACATCCTGCGTAGCGTAGCTGCCAATAAGTAGACGCAGCTTCGCGTGACGCGTCGGCCTGCTGTGTGCTGAAAACTTGAACGATTTGCAGCCTGGTAAACTGGAAAGCAGGTGCTTATCTATCTTGGTTCTAAGAACAGCTAGAGCGTCTGGACCCGCAGGTGCGATAACTTGGGCCGATCTAGAATCAGTACCTAGGGTTTCTTTCACGTTTTGGCGAACCTTGTCTGCTGAGATGTTGGAGAGCCTTGATTGGCGGCGAGGATTCCGAAGAGGTGCCATAGTGGGCTAGCTTACTCTACGTGCTGGTGAGCGCTCTCAAGTTCACTATGCTAGGTGGAGAGTAGGCGAGTATAGTGTATTAGAATAGTGGTAGTCTGCGCCGTAGGTGCTATAGTCGCCTAAAGATATTTTTACAGAGAGAGAAGATTGCTCTTGTTTATACTTTCACTTAATCTAATTTATTACTAATTCATTTATAGCTTGCTAGATTGGATTAGTACAAGTAGCGTCTACACCTAGCACTCTACCTCGCATTCTGCTCTCCATCTATCCTTAGGCCTTCTCTTTTAAGCTTGATTTGCGAGATTTCGCCACGTGATTTCTCATTCCTCCATCTTTTACTCAAAATGTATCAGTTACCTTGGTAAAAGAAATGATGTACTTTCGACTATAAGCACTCGACTCAAATAATACACAATTTTAATACGATAAAATAAGAGTTTTCGTATAATACTCTATAATTCGTATTTTTTGTAGGAGAAGATATGATGGAATATTTATTACTAAAATCATACACATAAGCCTCTCTTGCTCGCTAGCTAGATAATTTTACGCAATAACTCACTACCTACTATTAAACCACGATATGCTAACACACAGGGCCAGAGTCACAGACACGGACGAAGAGAATAGTAAAGAGCCTGCTCCCATCTATTTGACTCTCTCATCTTTGCCCAATCGCAATTGAAATGCGAGGCAGGCGGTCCCTACATGAAAGCCATTGCGATCTTGCACATCGTATCAAAGCCTAGCCAGCCTAGCCAAGCAAGTAGAGCCACTGATGACCGTCGTATCTAAATTGTGATTCCCGCAAAGGACATCGGGCATTGTAGAGCAGGATTCATTAAGCCGATGCGTATTGACGGCACTGATTAGCATCATCAGGTCATGTGCCAAATGGATGGCACTTATCGGGTGGTCGTTGGGCATGTCATGACGATCTTGTGTGGCATGTACTGCAAACTACGGGCTCATGTCACGCACGAGATGGATGCATCTGAAAGTACATAACAGTACAATTTGATAATCCCGAGCGAAATAATAAGACATACTAAAAACATTGAAAATGTAGTAAACGAAACAATGAGTACCGCGCGCCACGACTTCAGCGATCATTGAGGCTACTACTACTCGTCATTCTCAAGCGTGTAGTCCTCATAGACTTACCACAACTGGCAAGTGGGCTCCTTGACTTTGCACTGGAAGCTCTCCCTGAACTCCCTCGAGTTGGCCATGGTGCCCATAATCCTAGCCCACTTGGGAGCATGTGGGTCGGTGTAGATCCTGTTGATTGCGGTGTCCTTGCGTGTCTTACCACACCACCAGTTACTGTAGCTGACAAAGAACATTTGTTCCTGGGTGAAGTGATCCAAGCCAGGGAGGTTCTTGTTGGGGGTTTCGGCTGAGCGGCGCTTCCATGCTTGGAAGGCTGCTGAAAGACCACCTGCATCGGCAATGTTCTCACCAAGTGTAAGACGACCGTTGACGTGGAGAGGCTTGTCATCAGGTCCTGAGACCGTGAAGTTGGAGTACTGCTCAACAAAGCACTCGGTCTTCTTCGTGAAAGCATCGATTGTTTCCTTGGACCACCAATCCGTGAGGTTACCGTTTTGATCGTAGTGACGGCCTGTGCTGTCGAAGGCGTGGCTGAGCTCGTGGCCCGCGACAGAGCCAAACGCACCGTAGGACATGTATTCTGGGGTTTCGACATCAAAGACAGGGAACTGCATGATACCCGCTGGGAAGACGATTTCATTACCAGGGGGGTTGTAGTAGGCGTTCACTGAGCTTAGTCAGAATGGGTCGTTGAGAACATTTAGGTTACCATCACTTACCGGTTGGGACAGTCATGCCCCATTCGTCACGGTTGACAGGCTTGCCAAGAGCAGACCACTCTTCTTTGACAGAGAAAAGACGGACAGCAACCTCGTTCTCAAAGAAGGCATCTGAAGAGACATTGACCGGCTCGTAGTATTTTTCGAGCGTAGACGGGTCCATGATGTCTGGGCTCTTGGTTGGGTAGCCAATCTTCTGAACGATATTGTGAACTTTCTCGATTGCTTTCTTTGTGGTATCATCATCCATCCATTGGGCTGCGTTGAGCTTCTTGGTGAATTCAGTCTTGATATCAGTGACGATGGTGTCGCCGAAAGTCTTGGCCTTGGCAGAGAATGCCTTTTCTACGAAGAAGCGACTAAGGATCCAACCTAGGCCGTCGTCGACGTGTCTGACGCACGTACGCCATCGCTCGGGAGCAGAGTCGGGATCCTGCTAAAGTCAGAATCTGTAAACAGGGATTAAAGGATTGTATACATACCCTGCCAGACAGTACGTTGACAAAACGGCGGTATGGCTTGACAGCGTCGGCATCAACATAAGCAGAAAAGGATTGGACAGCCTTCCACATGAAGTAGCCTTGAAGAACATCTTTTGGCGTTGCAGCCAGGATGGCCGACAGGTCTTTCAAGTACTTGGGGGTTGCCGCGATAACACGCTCAATCTTGGTATCTTTAGGGGCTTGAGCTTCGAGCACCGCTTTGAGCTCAATCTCAGGAGCAATTGCTGCGGCCTCATCAATACTCATCGGGTTGTAAGCTTTCTAGATACAGTTAGCTTCCATGAAGACAACAGCAAGCATCCTGCCTTCATATTATACATCATGTTGAGCACCCGACATCACCAGGCGTACGTGATAGAGTATATGTAGCTCACAGGGAATGGACTTACGGTGACGTCCTCTCTGTCCTCCTCACTGGGGGATGCAGCCGCGAGCTTCTTCTCGAGATCAATGATGCTTGCGAACGTGGCCTTGTCATGGTCTGGGTAGAGAGCACTGAGAACCTGGACAACAACGTCACGGTATTTCTCAACAAGCTTCTCATCTTCATACCGCTCCTTGGACGGGAGGCCAATACTTCCAGGCGCGGCTACAGATACGACCACGGTGTCGGGATCAGTGTCATCAGGGCCAGTGCCAGCGGCCACAAGGCCGGAGATGCCGTATTTGGCCAAGTGGAGAATAGCGTCTTTGATCGAAGGAGATTCGGACGCGCCAACAGGGAAGGCCTTCTTAATCTCGTCCAAGATGTGTACAAGAGGCTGTACACCGGCGCTCTTGATTTGGTCTTCGTTAAGACAGGCATCATAGGCGGCTTTCATCTTGTCGAAGTTCTCCTTATCTGCAGATTTGGAGACGGACATGAGCTTCATAGGCGAGAAGTAGGAATGCTGTGGATTCGTTAGTTCTGTTCATGCTCATGATATTTGACAAGCTTGCCTCCGAATCCTTTGGGTAGGGTGCTTCAAGGATGTGACGCAAGAGCATCTGCGAGTTTTCGCTCATGATGGTACCCGTGAAGACATCGCCTTGGTCAGCGCGAAGGTCGTGGCGGTCTCTCCATCCGCCACAGACCAACTCCTCAAAGTTGTCGCATGGATCAAGCTCCTTGTACCGGGGCGAGAGACTGTGCAGAACCTCAGACGCTGCGTGTACGCAGGCTGGAGTCAGGCACAGCTCGCTGTCCTCTTGGTAGTCACCTGTGGGCTCATAACCCGCTAGCACGTGTCAGGGGTGATATCTGGATTGCCAGTGTGAATATGCATACCTCGAGGGAGTCCATAGAGGATGAGCGAAGCCGTAGCAGCAATAGCAAATATCTTGCGCAATGCTTGACGCCTGGTTGAGTGTACTGCTGGTGCCTGTGGCGCCGTTGCAGGTGCGGCTGACGCGAGGAGCGTCTTCTCCGACATGATGAACTGCTAGTGATGTTTGATCAGTTGAGAGGCTGTTTACGCGTAGAAAGCGAGTTTGTGATGCCAGCCAGCTGCACACCGAAAATGTATGTTGATGGATCGGAGAGAAGATGGATGATGGAGCTATGAGCTGTGGATGGGGGTGTGGCTAGAAATGGAGATCCGGGGTGCAGCTAGCGGGTTGGCGCGGAAACGCTAGAACGGGACCTTGCATGTGCATGACTCGTCATTTTTAGACGTCATCCATTCTGGCAGCTGGCAGTGCACATCAGATGCGTGGATGGTGCCGCCTACCACAACACGTAGTCATGCGAATGAGAGCGCACGCTTCATACTACGCCTCACACATATTCACGGTCATTAGGATGCGCTACGAGCACACATAATGTCGGTGATATTGATGCGAGAAGACTTCAGACAGGAAAGGGAAAATCAGGTCATGGATATCTAAAAAAAAGCAACGTATTTGAATGCAGATTCCACATTTTTAGATATCATGCGCAGAATTCTCGGTCTCGTATCACCAGGATTGTCCTGGTGAGCGTGGTAATATCAAGAACATACTTCCCATATAGCATCTACAACGTACTGGCATACTCAGTAGTCAAGAAGGCGGGAGCTTACCAAGGACAAAGCAAGTCTATATTGGTCCCATCTTTTGTGGGAAAGACAATGATAGCCCTAGCCCTATTCCGCACAGCAGTTTTGCTGGAGATGTAGTGTTTCTCCCCACCCAGCAAATGATGCTATGTTAATGATGACCCTCTTCACAATGAGGTCATTCCTCTTCATCCCAGTATTGGTGTTCGGGCACGTAATTCATATTTATCCACATTCCATTGAATCTCATTTCCCTGCGTTGAAGTGAAACTCCATGGTCGGTTAGGATGCAGTGCTGATGTCGATGCATACTGAGACGTTCACCTTTCCTACCCTACCTATTGCTATCCCGACTGCTGTACAAGAGTTATCGTAAATTTGTAGTAACCCCTTGGAAAAACGCATTCATTTTATGATATTATCTTGAGGCTACAGAATAACAGACAATCGATACTCAGGGCTGCTACAGCTGACCTGGCAACATGCATAAATCGCATACCGACAGCTATCAGATGCGATAACTTCGGCTATCAGATGTGGCCGATGCCGACGCACGTGACGTCTATCAATTGCTGGATGGGGATGATGTCGCGTCCGACAGCTACCGCGTGCCACCCCACCTAGCAGCTACCCCGCCCCACCACGTCGCACGCGTCCAACACTTGCCGGACGTGACCGAGCTGCCAATTCGACAATTACCACGTACGAATTCACCCAATTACGTACCAGTTTGCCTCAAACCCAGATATAACACGCTGTATCCCTTGTTAGTGGACACAACAGATATACTTGGTAGATAGCTTCTGGGCATTGGGATCAGTGTATCAATAATGGTATCCTGTGGATCTTGGAGAGGCCGAAGGCCATTGGCAAGCTCAGTGTCAAGGTATAATAGATGTAAAAGGTGATGTATAATGAAATGTGGTTTCGGTGCTACCCAAAGTATTCGAAGTCAGTCCAAACATGTATCACAAATTCTACTTCCGTATCTCCCCACAAACTTCAAAACACCATCTACAAACCCCCTGGGATCTTCTTCCGCAATTTAATACACCGCCTCTTCTATACTCACCACCTCAGCACCCTCATGGTACTCGCTCGCCATCTTCTCCGCTCCCGCCAAAAGCATACACTCCTTCCCCATCAGTATCAACGGCGGCGCCATCATCTTCCCCTTTTCAGCAAGCCACTCCCGGTTCTCCTCCACATCCATCTCAAACGCCCGACAAACCCCCAGCCCCGCCCTCACAGCCCCCGGCTACTGATAAGACAAAACGTAGTTATCAACACCCGTCGGCGTAACAGCCGCGCTATTAAGCAACAACTCGTCAAAGAAATACTTCAGGTACTCGCGTTCCTTGCCCGCAATCAAAAACTCTGGTAGATCAGGCACGCGGTGGAACACGAAATGAAATAGATCCCGTGTTGCCTTGTGCGCCTCGTAGAACGAAGTACCGGGTAAAGGGCACTCGCCCCAGATCACGCTCGCCGTGTCGTCTGGATAGCGTGATGCGTATGCGAAGGTGATCATGCCGTCGATGTCGTGGCCAACGATGTGAATGTTTTCTTTGAGACCAAGGTGTGAGTGGACAAGGGTGTGCAGGTCCTCTGCCATTTGCGTTTTCTAGTAGCCCGAGGGCGGCTTGGAGGATTAGCCGGCGCCTCGGTAGTCGGGGGCGATGATGTGGTAGCCGGCATTTGAGAGGGGGGTGATTACATGGCGGAGTTGGTAGGGTTTTTTGGGGGAAGCCGTGGAAGGAAAGTGCGGCGGTTCAGCCGATGTAGTTGAGACGGATTTGCTCGCCGGATGGTGTGGTGATTGGGGCAATGTGCTGGGTCCAGCGGGTGTCGATGGGTGGGGTTGTATCAGATTCATGGTTGACCGGTTGTGGAGAGTGTGTGACACTTCCCGTAAGAATGCGATCCTAGGTTGATGTAAATACTGGTGATTGGTAATCGCCTAGGTCGGTGGAGTGTAGATTTCAAGGCCATGACGCTCAAACAGCGTCATAACTAACATTAGTATGCGTGGTCTCGGCATAAGAAGCTATACCTGGCTGGAAACAGTACTGAATACTCTGAACGACTGCGATTCTGGAATATGGAATGATTTACTTTACCCTGCTCTTGCAATGCTGTAAAGAGGCGGAGTAGAGTGGTATATTGACAATGTTTCCATTCTCAGCCTACCTGTAGCGTCTCTTGCGCAGAGAACGAACACGACTCAATATGTAGATGTTTACATAGACATTCTATAACTATCTCACGTAGAGACAATCTCCCATGGTGTTGCCTACAATCATTGTAAGTTGCATATCAATGCCCTGGATTATTGTTATCAGTTTATCTGCAGCTACTTTCGGAGCAAAAACCTGGTTACTATTCGGATTATCAAAGAGGAATATGTAGTGGAAAGGTGTTTTTAGATGTCCTGGAAAGGTTCTTTCGTGTCGCGATTTCACACCGTTTCCCAACTCGACGATCCGAGTGATTCCGGTGGAATTGCGGATAGCCGAAGGTAACAAGGCCATCTCAATCTCTGGCAAGTAATCGCCAGACACTTCGAGATGCTTTAGCACAGTGAGTCTGTGTAGATTTTCAAAGGCCCAAACCTCTTCGCTCATGTCGACCTGTTGCATGACGTCCGTGGCGTAGACCGTCAGAGGTTTGACTGAGTTTCTCAATGCCAACAAGAAACTCGGTTTACTGGAAAGTCGATTCCAACCACGAGCTCCGATATTCTTCCGAGGGCGGCAAATGCATGAGGCAAACCAACGTTACCTCAGCGGCCCTTGAAATTCCTGGGGATTGCGAAAGGCCTTAGAACGTGCCTAGATGTGCCTTGGTCGATATGTTTGCCGGGCAGCACTCGTGCATCTATTCCGATATAATTCGGGTTACCATGTTCGTGTAACCAGGGACATTTTGTAACCGAAATCGAGGTTTGAGCGGCGGCTATTCATCAAAAAGCCGCAATTTGGAGGTGGCCAATGATTCCGCGGAGATAAAAATGAGTGCCTGAAATATTGAAAAAGGACTCGCAAAGCAGCCAATCTGTTGGATCAACCGACCAATCAACATTTGACAGATGATCGCACATACGCTCATGTACAGTTCTGTTGATTTGTTACGAGATTCCCGTTGACACGTGTATACTTGGGGGTAGTGGGTGGCGCATCCAGAGCTGGGTATAAGGGATATCTCGAGGTAGCGCTGGTCTTCCGACAAGAGTACACAGTGCTAGATTTGCCGGCAGTGAAGGTGTCTGGGAGAAATAATGCATTGACAAAACGCCGGTGTTGCGTTGACATCGAGCATCCAGCAGGTGAGGACCAATGCGCTATATCAAGAAGAGCGCATGTATCTTCTTTCTAACGCCTGGCGTTGGTCTCGTAGTAATCAGTTATGGGGGCGTGCTTGATTTCCCGATGTGATACGAGAGTTGGCTGATAAGACGCGGTGTGGCTTTCTCGGCCGGGTCCATTGTGCGGCTGTCGATGTGTCAAAAGAGCAAGACACCAAGATGCCCCTCTTCAGGCACAGTGCAGCTGGGGCACACTAGCAAGATGTTGGGTCGGGTCGGTCCGGAAACTGCATATATTCTTGCGACACGGTGATGCCCCGAGCGCTTTATGGCAGGATGGAGGAACGGGAGGACCGGCATGGGTGCCACGCGCTAGAAGCACGGGCCTGCTTTCGAGGCGTGGCGACCGCGATCTGCCTAAGGCCCCTGGCCAGATGAAACTCGGGCACCTTCAACTGTCAGTCTGGTTATGCTTATTCTCCTGTCAGAGGCGCATAGTTGCCGTAGACTCTGTCGCACGTTGTGCGCGTATTCACCCCGAATGTATCACATTATCGCCTTGGCGCAATCCCCTTTCACAATGTCGCCATGTTCGTTGAGCACCAACGGCTACCGTCTTGCTGACCCGATTGCACATGAGCATATAAAGACCCAGACTTAGGCATCAGGTTAGATCAAAGCCAGTCATAACTGATATCCCTCCCATTACTACAACAATGCCGTCCCACGGAGAGAGAAATATGGAGCACGGAAGCGATGCTTACGCTGCCACCTTCAACCAGGGCCACCTAGCCCTCCCACCTAGCCAGAGATACACCATCGGTGAGTTCTCGTCCGTGTCCAGGTGTTGCGAACCATTGCTGACCCCAGACCGACAGTTACCTGCATGGATGCACGAATAGACCCAACAAGGGCATTCGGAATACCACTCGGAGCCGCCCATGTCATCCGCAACGCAGGCGCATCTGTACGCGACGCCTTCCGATCAATCATCATCTCACAACAATTGCTCGGCACAAGAGAAGTGATGATCGTCAAGCATACCGGATGCGGCATGCTCACATTCGACAACCCTACTGCCAAAGCCATCATCTTGAAGAAGAGGGGAGAGGTAGCCGCAAGAGAAGTGGAGCACATGGACTTTCAGCCCTTCCACAACCTGGAGATCCAGGTCAAGAAGGATGTACAATGGCTGCGCATCAAAGCAGTAGAGGAAAACATTCGCTTCAGTGGCTGGATATACGACGTGGAGACGGGGAAGACAAAGCGGATAGTCTGATGGTGTTCCCCGATAGCTCATGGTGAGCGAGTATGATATACCCAGATGAATGTAAAATAGTCTCCTTGTTCTCTTGTAGATTCGTTTTAGCATCTGTCTCGGCAATACCGGCGTTAATTCTATTCCTCTTCCCTTTTACAGGCTAGCTTCTGGATTGGTTTCCTATCCAGCCTCAAACCGTGACCCACACCACACCTAACTCGACACAAACCATCGGAAACAAAAACGACATCCTGTCCTAAACGGGAATTTTCGATCATGGCACCCGGATGAGCTTCTCTTAGAGATTCTTCTCCACCTCGGCACCATCCGCTCCTTTGGAACATATTCAACAACTTTTGACGAGAGAGAGGACAAGGCACGCCAACGGGAAGATCGCCTACGTCAGCTATCACTGTCCCATCTTTGCTGCACTTCTCGCCATCTTAATCGTCTGGCTCTTCCTGCTCTTTATGCCGCATTTACAGGATCTTCAACATGATTCGGCATCGGGCCGCTTAAACGCTTCCACCATGGAATAACAGGACCAAGGGGCTCCCTGGGAAACGATTCCACATACGCTAACCATCTCCAGTATGTAGAAACCCGATTCACCGACTACCAAGGCAATAATCTTTTCGCAAACCTGGACGATCCTAGCGAATTATACATGATAAAGGGATACTTTTTCTTACTAGCTGGCATCATCAATTCTGCCCCGAACTTGCAGCATATCTCTGTGGCCAGCGTAGAGACTAACGATATCTCTTCTTCGAAACACTTCTTACGTGAGTAGAACAAAGAGCTTCTGGCTGCACAGTAGTTACCGACAACGATCTTGGTCGGCTACAGATCTTATTGGTCAAGATTGAAATGGATAAGTGGGAACTCAGAGAACTCAGAGAACTCTCGGTATACAGTATTTGTCCCACAGTGTCATCTTTGCCGTCACTCTCCGACTTGGAAGTTTCTGAAGTTAGAGTGACCGCAACCATTGGGCCAAAAGTGAACATCGGTCAGTTCAGAAACACGCAACACCTCGAGATTACTCACTGCCTTACGGAAATGTGGCAAGTGGACATCACTTTATGAGCATACGAGGGGCTTCGACACATCGTTTGCCACTGGGGCTGGCTCGAGTCTGACAAGACAGTAGACGTCTTGAGGCCGGGGCTACTAAAACACTGCCATACGCTGGGAACTCTTTCCTTATATTTTCGTGAAGTCCGATTGACGAATGAGAGTCACGCAAATTCTGAGAGCATTGGGTCGCTACGACAGTTCGACCGTTTGCATACATTAGCAATAACTGAGACATACTTTTTGACTAGATTTGAACATGGCCCAAAAGGACATTACCGAACAGATACTTCCAAAGTTTCCGAATTGTTGCCAATGAGCCTCAAGATGTTGACCTTGTTTGTCAACATTGACGATTCTTCGGGATTTGCGAATAACTTGTATGATTTGGACAGTCTGGGATTTGTCTGCAGCCTGCAACTTATTTTTAAGGAACTTGTGAGAGATTACCGCTAAAGGAATCGGCCCCATTGATAATATCGAGACGCTCATGAGTTCTTTCGAGCAAGAGAGGGTGCTTTTCGAATTCGTCGTTGACTGAAATTCAGTGACTGGTGCAAATACGGGACTTGCGTCACATTTGGACAACGTCCTGCATGCAAAATTATGTAGCGGCCGGTCTGACGTCGCATCATATAATGGATAGGTGATGGTATGCTCAACAAGTAGCAATCACATCTACCATGAAAAGCTGTCTTCCTGCTGAAAGAAAGTTATGCTGCTTTTGCAGGTTTAGCTGAGCCAACATCCATTGTTTTATATCACTGCACAAAATGCGAGAATTATTGGGATCAGATGCTCGATTTCAACATATGTGAACTTTACCATTGTCTTACTTTTATTGTCTACTGTATGTGCACTACTTTCACTAGCGCGGTAGGACGCAAGTCTAATCGCAGCTTTCACCCTTGCTCTGGCTCCGCTATCAGCAATCGCATTTAGTCTAGACATTCTTCTTTTCTCCCGCTTACTTGCGGTGATTGCACCTTGTATTTATATCTTAGTTCACTTTTGTTTACCTTGGACGTTATTTTATCCCAGGACCACCCGTTACTTGCGAATCCCACTTTACTCAAGATCACTCAGCTTTGCCTTTACCCCTTCTCATTGACCTTACCCTACTGGTTGCTGTCAGTCTCTACATAAACTTCCAAAACTTCCCCCAACAGCTTCCTCCCACTTCATACAACAGAAAATTCTTCTCTGAATCCTCAAGATGACTGCTTCCAACGGAGCCAATAATTCTAGCGTCGCTGCGTACGGCAGAATCGCTGCTTTTGAAGCCACTGAGAATACATCTACGGTAGGTCCCAGCGATGAACCACTCCAGATTTGGAGAACTCCCCTGCCCCTCCCTCCCAAGCCTTTCAAGAAGTCGAAGTAAGCAGTGGTGGGAATGATATTGACGGATTTGGCAAGAAGGATATGGACGATGTCGACGTCGGCGTTCTGGCATCGCCATTCACTTCGCCCAAGCCACTGGCAGAGGTCGAGGCCACTGCAACTTCTTCCAACAACAAGGAGCAGTGCTCCGAGAGGGCTCTCGATGGCACTGAGAATGGAAATGATGGTAAGAACAGAGGCCAGAGCGAGCAAGTCAAAGAGACGGTAGTAGCAAGCGCTACTGCAAAATCTGAATCGCCTAGAAAGGTACCACAATCATTACCTGTACTAGAGCATGAGATCAAAGAAGAAGTATCCATTATCAACGATGAAGTCATCAATCACCAAATCCAACCAAGGGCCACTCATGGGCCGGAAGGGACGTCCAAGTCAGGCTACAGCCTACCACCGCATATGCGTCCTGACTTTCCGTCCTCATTTGCTCGTCGTGCCGAACCCCTGAGTTTTAAAGTGAGTTATCATCTTCACCTTTCACTCACACTGTGATTTACCGAATCCAGCAGATACTGCCGTCAAACAACGTCCCTCGCTACCACAACAACCTACGCTACCATAGCACCCAATACGCCTCTCGCAGCGACATTCCATCCGAGCAGGTAGTCCGACTCAACGCACAGCTACTCAAAGCCAAACAAGAGCTCGAAGAGGAGCGCAACAAGAACGCCAACCTCCGCAAGACCATACAAGACGCCCAGGACGAGCACCTAGAAGCCGCCTTCTCTACTATACTAACTACTCTCCTCCGCGAGCAAACCGAAGCCCTCGCTCTCCAATCACGCGCAACCGCCCATCAACGCTCCCTCGATATCCGCGAGAAGAAAATATCCCAACAAGAAGCCTTCCTCGCCATCGGCCAAAAGCACATCATGACCAAGCTCGAGCAGGATAACACCACCTTCATGTCCGCCGCCCACTACACCCACCTCCACCAGCAAGTGGACCTCGACAAGCAAGCCTACATTACCGCTCTCGAATCCCATGTGGCTATGGAGCGCCAAACTCTCACCCTCCATGCTGCCGCCCAGGCCAAACGCGAGCAACAGTACAAGACACTCATCCGCCAATCCCTTGAGGCCAAATTCGCCGCAAACCACATTTCCAGCGCCGAAGCAGAGGCTCTAGCCGAAGCCCGTTTCCAACGCGGTTTCGATGCCGGAAAGGACGAGGGACGCAAAGAGACTGCCAAAGAAGAGAAGCAGAGAGGGTATCTGGAGGGATATCATGCTTGTTTCCAGGCGCAGACTGCGCTGAGTTCCCTGCGTAAGGGGGCTAGTGCCGAGGTGCAGGGTTTGCTGGATCCGACGGGAGAGGCGAATCTGTTTAGTATGGGTGTCAGGATTGGGAGGATGGAAGCTGCTTCCAAGGTTGAAGCGAAGGTGAACACCAAGGAGGAGGAGAGTAGTGGATACGGTACAACGCTTTCGCCGCCGCCTTCACCGGCCCCAGTGCAGAGGCAGACTCTTGTAGCTGAGTTGCGGGGGTATACGCCGATGCATAACGGGGAGGTTGTGCTTGCTAATTATGATCCTGCTGCTGATCCTGCTGCTCCGTCCTCGCCTGAGAAGAGGCATGGAGGTAAGGATGTGAAGAAGCATGAGGGAGCTGATCTGATTGATCTTCTGTAGCTGGAGTGCTGGAGAGAGTTCGGAAGGCGATTAGAGAATCACAAAAGTGGGGAATATCGGGTTGGTTGAGCGAATATCTCTAACTGTAGGATCGACAGGATACAGCTCCAAGGATGGACAATGGACTACATAGTTGATTTATTGTGCCGGTGCACAGAGTTACTGATAACCCCTGGACAGAGGCTACGATCCAAGCCACCAACGAGTATATGTGGAAGGCTCTCATTTACCGACAGTAGATTATCATGTAATCCTCGAAATTCTAGTTTACGGTGCATTCTCTACTATACTCTACCCTTCCTACTGTCTCATCGCAACCGCAGTTCGCTGTTCTGGCGCCTTTGTCGCAACCGTAATTGATTTGGACGTTGTTCCCAATAGAGGAGTACATTTTTTTCAGTACTACTAAACGGTTCTGTAGAGATTGAGAGCAGCGTCTCGCAGACGCTTTCCCTAATCCTTTTTACTTTGATTGCAAAGTCGATTTTCTTGATACCCGATTCCAGCAGGTTAGGGCATGGCACGCCATTCTTTTCTGCGATAATTGATCTGATACGCCATGTATATAGCAAACAGACCTGAAAAAAAAAGTCAAGTCATATTGGGGCTCGTGGGTGCTGCAACCCCTGTATCCGTTTCAATATACATACACACTTCCCTCTACATTAACGTCCGTGAACAACAGGTCCATGTCCCCTCTCGCCCAACATCGGCTTCCTCAGTATAGGGCCATGAGGCCCCTGTCCATGCTCCTCTGCTTTCTTCTGCGCATCATCCGATAACTTCAGCCCACCGCCTTCTTTACTTGCATCACCCCCATCCTCGCTCCCCTTCTCCTTCTTATCCCACTTCTTAGCAAAATCCTGCGCCCCACCCCCAATCGCCTTCATCTCCTCATTCTCCTTCCCATCCTTACTCGCAACATACGTCTCCACAACCCCCAACAACTCCCTTTCCCCCCGCTCCTCTCTTTCCCTGCGCCAATCCTCAAACTCATCCCACCACCACTTATGCGTCTCCCCATCTTTGCCCAAGTACCCCGCGCTACCATCAGACTTGTTACGCGCAGCCCACGGTTTATCCACAATGTAGTGTAAAACAGCAACATATGAGTCGTCAGTCCAAATATTCGTATGCCAATACCGCCACGTCTTCAGCGCATTCGTGCGCCACGAGAGCGGCGCCCAACGCCGGTCGAACGCTTCGTTTAGGAAGTCCTGGTCTGGAAACTTCATAGCGCGGAGGCGAGCATTGCCTAGCTCTTCAAATTTCCGCTGCACAAAGTCTGCAAGCTGCTTGGATGGGCGGTACAGAAAAGTGCCAGAGTTGAAGTTGCTGAGGGTGTAGGGTTCTGGTTTGACCTCTGCCAATTGATCGGGGGACGTAAGGGGCGTCATGGCGCAGTTTTCCTTTGTCCATTCTGCGGGCGCCCAGGCGTCGTGGTCGAGATTGCATACGCAAGTATGTACGGCCATTATCCTCATACCGTCTCCTCCAGTTAGGTACTCGTCGTTTTGCGCGTTGAAGACCAAGGGGGAAGGGTCGGAGAAGATCATCATGTCGGCGTCGAGCCAGCAGAGCCGCTCCCATTTCTGAGGCATATCCCATAGATCGAAGACGCGTAGTTTGGTCCATGTGTCGATGAAGCGCTCAGCGACCATGCCGTGAGCAGTACCATCTTCAGGGAGGCGGAGGTGCTCCACGGGTTGAAGGATTATGTTGGAATGTTTGGCTTCGGCGGCAAAGGCACTGACTGATGATTCTGGAAGGGTGTCCGGAGTATAGCATATGATCAGGTGCGTAGATGGCGAGTGCTTGTGAAGTGTATAGGCGAGGAGAATGGCGCCTGCAAGATATGAGGGCCGCGTGAGGAGCGTTACATAGGCATTTTTGGAAGGTGGGCCACCGTGTCTAGATTCGTCCGCCATTTTGGAGAGCCGTAGTTTGATTTACAGCAAATAACCTTTGAGCGTACCTGCGAGTGGATCGTAGAAAAGTGAACAGAGATCGAAGTACATACCTGTACCACTACAGTTCGCTTGTCCCACCACAATGCACTGACGTCATGACTCATGTTCCGAGAGCCGGAACCAACGACGCATGTGTTCGGAACATGGTGGTACAGGCAGATGCACTGGCCGGAAATGAATGGATGGGCAAATGCGTGTGGGCATAGAGAAGAACGCAAGCGCGTGGTGTTATAGTTTCAAACTACGGGTATCTTGGGAATCTCACGTTGGCTATGACCAGGTTCTGTATCGTACACGCCCAATTAATATTGCAGCCCATCTTCTTTGGCAAGCGCCTTGCCCCAGACGCTCTCAAAAGGATCGTCTACTTTCTCGCTACTATTGTTGGCTACATTATTCCGGGCAGCTGCATCATTGGTGGGATTCGCCTTTGACAGTTGTTCTTCGGCAACAGGAGGCTGGTAAGAAGTCATTGCCTCCGGGCTCTCATACTCAAAATTGCTCGAGTACACCACGGCTGCAAATGCCTCCAAGCCACCTACAGATTCGATAGCGGCCAGATACTCGTTGTTTGCCCCGCTGCCGATGCTGTGTGCTTGTCGACAGAAGACGGCAAGACTGTTGGCAACCTTGGCCTTTACGTCGCCGCCGACGATCTCCGTTACGCGGGCGTGATTGTCCGAAACGGGCGGGACCTTGTATGAGAGGTGAGAAATCTTATCGTCAACAAGGTGAGAGAAGGCGGCGTCAAGAAGTTGAGTGAGCACGTGGGCGAATGCAGGCGAATCGATCAAATCAGAAGTCTCATCAATAAGGCGACGAAGCGACGTAGCCGTGGTAGGCGAGGTGGACTCGTAGGATGAGGTCATGCCTGACTCGCGCAGAACGTAGTCCTCCTGGTCTTGGGGTGGGAGGAGAAAGGCAAGCCATTTGCATGTCCTGTTAATTGTTAGTTGAAGTTTTGAATGAGAAAGACGGACAGCATACCTTCGCTCTTCCTCAGTCGCGCCTTCGACCCTCTTGCGAACCTCCAAAGTAAGCTCCGACAGTCTCTCCAAGGTGATCTCTTCCCTCGGGTTGAGGAGGCCAAAGACTTCCTGGACTGCAGTCCTCACTTTCTCAATCAGATCCAAGCATCCCTTGTGAAGTAGCCACCAGCTCAAGCTAAGGTACCTCCGGTTTGTCTCAAAGTCGTTGCCGTAGGCCTGTTCAAAGTTGTCATCGTCGTGATTCTCGAGGTTGATGCGCAAGCCCTCGGCGGTAGGCTGTGGTGCAGCAAGCGAAACCACTGAGGCGAGATAGTTGCGGCGGCCAAGAAGGTTCAATTGGATTCGCGTAAGAAGGGTGAGGAGGCAGAGGGTGTAGAGAAGGGTAAAGGCTCGGGTTATGGCTAGTCAGATTAGCACATGCATCATGTCCGAGCCACGAGAAAAGCACTCACAACTAATCTTCATCTCATTCCATAGCTGTGCCTTTGTCTTTTTGGGCTTCTTCTCGGCGCTGGCCTCGGGTCCACCCTCAGCCGGGCCGACAGTGTCATGGTCTCCTGTAGCGATCTGGCTGGCGTGGATGAAGCTGTCCGTCTGGAGGCTGGAGCTTTTGCCGTCATCGTCGGCAGTGTCCGCAATGCTTGGTGGTGCTGAGCTTGCAATCTCGCTGGGGCCAACGCTCCTTGCCAATCGCTCTGCCTTTTGCTTTTGCAGCTCTTCCAAGACTTGCTCAACGGGAATGGCCTCGAGTATGTTCTCCGTCGCGGTGGGAAGAATGGCGAGGACGGTAAAAGTGCAGTCCTCCTGGTTCTGCTCAAAGCGACGGCGCAGGCTATAGTGCCGTTAGCAGGTCCTCTCGGTGTCGCGATGTGATGGCGCACTTCTCCTTTGCGATGCGATCATCGCTCATACGCTGTCTCGCCTCTCCGAGCTTGCCCAGTACATACTGTCCCGCCAGATAACCAGCTCCAAGCACTCCGGCACCGATGGCAAAGTTTGTGCGATTGCGCCTGAACCAGCGACGCGTGCTCTGTATCATGATGAGGTTGACCAAGGGCGACGCCGCCCGTGTGTTTGCGGGTGGATCAGGCGTCGCGTGTGGGGAAGACCGTGTCAAGATACTCTGGACCGAGGCCTGCTCGGAAGGCAAACTCTCGGCCATCCATCGGGTACCTCTCGGGCTAGAAGCTACAGTCACGTGTGTGGAGAGTATGTAAGCCAATCCGAACACTGGGTGACTTTTCAAGAATTCGTCTCGATTCACTTTAACTTGTATGTTCTGTGCCTATTCAAGAGTCATGTCACATCCTCGAAGTCACCCTCTACGTTAGTAGTCAATCACTACTAACGCCACGTGATCTAGATGATATTCCTCTAGTTCTCTAATATCTAATCCTCGTATCCAAACACCTATTTGAGAAAGGCAGTCCCCGTCTCCTATGCTACCATGGGCTTGTTCACACTATCATGTAGCATATTGGTTACTCTTGTCCTACTTACCGCCGAGGCGGCGAGCTCTCTAATCACAAACATTGACCTTCTTTTCAACTCGTATACGTCCTGGATGGTTATGCCCAGAAGTCAGATTATGTACCAAGAGGCTATCCTAGATCGCTAGTAGGTGGAGAAGAATATCTACAATATAAGTGTGTGTACCTACGCTTCCAATCCGCAGCCAGCACCGCTCAATCTCCTCACTAACACCAACTATTCACGATTGTCACGCCGTTTGCGCCGCGAAAAAACAACACGCCATCACCCAAGACCAAAGCGAGCATTCATTCTTATCTACAATGGCAAAGTTTACTTTCATCGCCACTACGGCCATCTTCCTTTCAACTGCCGTAGCGCGCCAGACAGCAGTCCCAGGAACATGCTGCGGCGCGGTATACGATAGGTGTGTTGCTAGGGGCGCTGCGGACTGTGTTTTCCACAACGGCAATCAGTACTGTGTGCAGCAAGATGGCCATGATGGCTGCAAATTCGCTTGCCAAAGGCTCCTTGGACAGCCCGCGAACGGCAACAACTTCTTCCTTTACACAGTCTTCAGAGGGTAAGTCAGAGAGAGAGATACTATTACTAGTGACTTTGGATTATCGGAAGGCCTCAAGGCCAAAGTTTCTCGTTTAGATCAGTTCCTACTTGCTTTTGCACACAGTGGAATGCACATACAGAAACTGACAGCTGTTATTGTTTATCTCTTTCATAGTCAAGGAAAGAACAGGTGGTATAGCGTTGCGGAAGAAGGCAACTATTGAATTATCTGGATATAATTATTCAAGTAAACTATGATGATAACGAACAAAAAGGCAGTGCTATGCTTGACAAGTTATTCACGTCGTGACTTGGATCAAGGCTCACTGTCTGCTCGGGCCAGCAATCCCAGCGTGCCTCTTCTGCTCATCGTCTTCTTCTTTCTGCACTCACAACATGTACGCATAGTCACGGTGCAAAAGATCAGTTATCATTCTTTGTCTACCGACAGCTCAATTTTGATCTCAACCACGTGCCTATCTCCGCTTATCATCCTTATAAATCCCTGTACCAATTTGAGTATCAAAAACGTCAACTCGTGAAACAGTATGTCTCGTCGTATATTCTGATGAAGAAGAGCGTGTCGTAACGTTCGTTTCAACGCATGGACGCTGCGTTTGACGTTGTCGTATCCGTCTGCACGGTGGCAGGGGGCGGCATGGTCGTAGTAATCGACGACGATGATTCTCGCTTCATAGGGCTGGTTGGTGATGGCGCTCTATTTCAGTGGCATATTAGAATACTGTTCGGCTTAAGATACCCACACGGATCTTAGAACAAAATGTAGACCAAAAGGTTATTCAGAAGAAAAGAAGGAGACGAGAGTAGAAAAGAGAACCAAATGCTGGGTTATCCACGAAGAATATTCAACGCGATATAGTATGATGTGGCCTGCGTATCGGACTGTGAATACTTGGTCAACCATTAGAGGGATTAAATTGCCGTGCTTTAGTAGTGCGAGCCACTACTAAAGGCGGGAGCAATTTAGCCAGCAAGGAGAAAAAGAACATTTGAGCAGTATAGTGACAAGAACAACATATGGCCCATAGCATGATCATCGAAGAGGAAGAAAGAGGTTGTGCGTGATATGGGGTGTCGTTCAGGGCCTTGCAATCTTCTTAGTACTACCAGCGTACCCTTGATGCCATCATGTAGGATTGGGCAGGGGGAATAGGTAGGGATGAGAAACTTACTTTGCTGCTGTTGAACCTGGTTTGTATACCCTGGTCTGCCATCATGTCTGTACGTTGGATACCCGTGCTAGACATGTGCAGTTGAAGATACTACGACTGATCCATGGTAACTAGTAGACAAAGACATCCTAATGCCGTGGGTATGGAATAGGTGGCAACTTCTCCTAGTGCAGCATACGAAAAGCGTATGAGAAAAACACTAGCAGAAGGCCGAGGAGTTGTAAATTTCCCTGGATGTTGCTGAAAGTCGACCCAGCGGCTGCTCTGCCCATGGTTTCATTTGATCACCAAGCTGAGATTTCAGGATGATACTATAAAACATGTCCAAACATGGTTTTGTCCGCATGAAAATTAGGCCAGGCGATCAATGCATGAGAATGATGCATTTCCAGAGCTATGGATTGACTGAGAGAGTAGAGTTTTGTTCAGCCTTGGGGGGTTCCATCCGTGTGGTATCCTTGCACTGGGCTCTAAAACTCTGAGGTGTTTTTGGAGTAGATACTGCTAGAGGGTGTAGTTCCGGCGGTCAAAGACATATGAAAGGCACCACGCGCTTCGGTGAAGACAACTGGGTCCTGGTAGTACATATCCAGAAATTTCGGATCAATGGTACTCTCAAACGTGGCATTTGGATATTCACTGTAAAGCTTTAAAGTGGCTGAAGGAGGTACGTACCCAGACAACTCAGGCTGTGCACTCTCTTGCATATCTTGAGCCCAATGTAGACTTGGGCTTCTCGTTACAGGGACAGAAGTTGCTATTGAACCTGTCTGAAGAGAAGGTTTGAGCTCATATGACAGTTTTTGCGAGTGCTGTGGAGGTTTTGTCTGCGGTTTGTGCTCGTTCGTTGCATTAACATTCAGTGTTGCTGAGTCGGAAATCGGCCGAGTATCTCTACAATACTATGTGAGATATTTTCAGCAGTTCCCGAGGTCACTGACCTTTGTGGCGAGCTACCGGCGCCTCGAGAATTTCTGTATCTGTCTGTTTCACCACCAACGTGTCTACACTACATCGCATCAGCTTTGCACACTCAAGCCTTGTCTGTAAGGAGATCAGGCTGCCCACTTTTGCCTTTTGACGTTTACAACTATCGCAGGCGCCAATCTTCCTCATACGCTTGTAGGAGATTTTCTCTGCCGCGGTCATTTTCTTTCGCCTTTGGCGCTGCACCACGGGCCTGTTCGCAATACTGAAGACAATTTCCTGTCCGCAAATGTTACTCGAAACAGTTGGAGACTGTTCCAAGAATACTTTGTTTGTAACACTTCTTCTATCGTGGTATCCATCTGTGATATTCGGTGACAGTTGAGAAGTTGGCGAATGGGGCGGTGAACCAGTTCTCTGGTGTTGATGATCGTGTGATGCTTCATCAGGCATCAAGGCCGCCGGATTGGTTTTAGGTATCAGTGCTGCCTCGCTCGCTTGCATATTCTTGAGTTCTTCTTGTAAGAACTCAATGGCAGCCATATGCTTCCTCTCTCGCAGATTCGCACCTTGCGGATACCGCCTCTTGAGGCTTTCGAGCATGGCATCTGAATATACAGACTGTTTGAATTTCATACCAAACCATGGAGGTTTGTCGTCGCTTGTTGGACACTCTCGGCCGATGAGGTCCATTACTGATGCACTGCCTAAACTCGCCGTTAGACTCAACAATGGCGGTTACTCGTGAGCACATACTTGATCACACAGGCTACTTTTTCAGACTCCTTCTGACCTGCACACTCTTCATCAGCATTCAAGCAGTAGTCTGAGACCTCCAAGTCTACGCCTTTGTATTCCCTTGTTCCTTTGTATAGGCAGTCGTATTTGGATATGTAAACTCATATGTCATACAAAAAGGCTGGCCAACAATGGCTGGAAGACACTGGAGATTGTAAGGCAAAGTGGCAAGCGAACAATGGCCGGTGTGGCCGCATAAAAAAGGTGACTCCTAGGCATCCGTCAGATGTCCGGAGAAGGATTGGACGATATCATGGAGTCCCAATCTCGTCAAACGGACCTGAGCTCGTATAGACGGCGTCCGGATCGGGGGGGAACGAGTGTTCTCTTAGTGAAGACGGTGTCTAGACCAATAGGTTGCAACGTTCATACTTGTAACTGGCCAAATATTGCCACGTTATGCAAGACCTACCCACACGCATTTGCAGTGTCAAAGTATAGGGCGTAGTATGCTGGAGGACCAGCTCGCTTATAAATTGTGGCGTTTTCCATTGGACCAAATAGCCTCAGCCTGCTCTCGCCTTGGGCACTTTGCCTTGATATCGGGCAGCTATGCAGAATTGTGTAACCAGTATTCGGGACGGTACAGCATCCCAGTGGCCTTAGAAGACCATGTTGGAGTGTCGTTGTCTCTGCATAACGGCGCATGGTGATGTGATAGGAATGCTGGCAAGACAACCACGCGTCACCACAGTATAATCTTCCTCGCACGACTTTAATCCAGATGTATGCAAGTGTAACATGGGAGGATCGAGTGTGAGGTGATGAACAAAAGATCGGGCCGGTAATGTTGAGCCACGCGCTCCGTAGTCGGCAGCCACTTATGAATAGCCCTAATTGGGCTAGCCTCAAATAACGTCACGTGTACATAGCTATCCAGCTCTCCGACACTGCCACGCAGTATACTGTACCTTTTTGGGTCGTGTAACACAGTGGAGTCGAGCTATCGCGTTATAACGCCTCTATTACTATAATATTCTTAAGGTCTATAAAACAACTTAACTATGAAACCCAAGACACGTAAGTCTAATTAGAATAACTACTAGCAGCTACCCAAACAGTGCTCCTAGGTCTCGCACTGCAAAGTATCCAGATCAATTTCTGTTTTGCTTCTACGGTACCTCAACGTAGTGCTTAGGTCCACTAAGGGCATACTTCCGAATACATATCGCTAGATCGTACTCTTCACAGTATAGCTCTTACTCTCTACCCTAGCCTTTGTCATCCCTGACAGGCAGCCCATATACATGAATTTGGCCTATCACTATAGTACTTCATCATCCTGTTATTATGATATAGTGTCTAGACAGACAATTGATACCTACAATTGTTAGTGCCTTGCGACTAGGAACCTAAGCCAGACAGTAAGATTCAGGAGATCTACACAGAGGGTCTAAGCTCGGCTACAGATACAAGTTTCCAGCGGTTTCATCCACAAGAGAGATCGTCTCTAGTAAGGAACCAGGCCCATCCCCCCGGTTCACTAAATGCAGCGTACCTAGACTAGCGAAACCTCGCGTTTGGATATAACGTGAAGAAACTATTGAATTCTCTACAACTCTATAGTATGAAGCTACAAATGTGCTAGTGCCCTGCTAGTCTATAGGGAGGTATGATAGGGATCTTAGGCATTCGACGGCCCAATGCCTAAGCAAACCAAGAAGAGAACGTTTAGATAAACATTTTAAATGTCATTCCTTTTTTTCCCTTTCAAGCTTACCATAATACCAAAGATCAGTAGCAGACGGAAAACTTGGCTACTAGGCAGCTTGTTATCTTAAGAAGTAACATAAATGGTGGCCATTATTGAACCAGTTATCGCAAGGCGCCTGCCAGCTAGGGTCTTCCCAGCCAAAATGAATACTCGGTATTCACCCAAGAAGCTCCTTCGATCTGATTCAGATACCCCAGTTACTGGCTCAGTATCACGTGACAAGATATAAAACCGTGATACAGGAATAAATTACACAAATGACAAAGCTCGCTCTAAGGTCTCCCACCAAAACTATCTTAACGGCTTCTCAATGCGGAAGATCTATGATATTATCATTTGCTATACTGCATAAATGGATACTTTCTACTTCTCTTACCAAACCTACAAGCCCTTAGACTGGAGCTCGAGAATCTTCGTAACTACATGTTTACCCGCAATCATAGTGATAACTATAGTATTTCCATTCTGAGTCTTTGGATGAATCCCAAGATCAACCACAAGCAAGTTATCCGTGCCATACACTTTGCAATTTGTGTCATCGATACTTTTTCCACCTGTATTACTGTCGTCAGTACTCATAATTATAGAACTCGTGACATGGTATCCCGTGCTAATTCCGTTCGCCTTAATAATTTCTACACCATTAGGGTTTGACCCACTATTTTATGCTAGTCTTGATCCTGGAGTACAAGTTGTGGCAAGCCAGTTGTCGAGTTCAATGGCAAGAGTTTCTTTGACTACAGCGGTCTGCAGTAGGACACTCTTAGCGTAGGTGACTTTCCCGGTGGCATCAGTGACCATGCTGTCTACTATCTTGTTTCACAATGTAACTTGGTAGATCACATTGATCTAGTTGTTCGTTCTTGAGAAGCAATGCGTTTGGATCATGATTTTATGGCCATCGCTGGTTGTCATGACCCTGAAGGTGTTGAGACAGAACAGTGCTTATGCGAGAACACCCGAGCCTTTGGCAAACAAATATATGTTCTCTTAACTGGCGTTTTTGATTTCGCCTAGAAGTTCTACTGTCATGCTCCCAAAAATTACGTTGAATTTTGTAAAAAGGGTCGCGTGATCTTGAATCTGCACATTCACGGGGCTTATAATCCAGGCAATCTCATCCGGAAGTGTAACATTGGCTGCCCTTGCAATGTTTATTTGAACAATAGGATCAATGCTTGAATCGAAGGGAAGGCAAGGTGCGGACATGACGCCTGCAGTAAAATGACTTTACCGCCATTCTTAATGTCAATGATCCCTCGCTGATTGCTCTCGTCGATAAAGTCAACGTCTTTGACTATCGAACTCTTGCGGACCCCGCGGATAACCTTTGTATGTAACTCAAGTTTGAAGTTTGGCTTGCCTTGCGCGATGGGCAAGTATGTGCGTATAGGGCCAGCACAAAGTACATTCATAACGTTAACGGCGCTATGTTCGTAGACTTTTTTTGTCGTCCGGATTAGCGACGGTGTTAACTAAGATGTAACCGGCCTGAGCAAGCTCTTTCGATAGAACATCGTACACAACGGAATAGCAGTAACTGCCATCTGCGGATGGAGTGATGGTTCCTGATTTCGCCTGTAAAGTTTCGTAGCTGAGGCTTGAATATTGTCTTATTGCTATCCTTTTGGCTAAACCGCATCAAAGTCGTCGCGCGACGGGTTTATGTAGTTCATTCGATTTACAACCGTGCTACCTCCCAAAACGCATTACGGCCGGGGAAATCGCCCATCGAAGCCCCTAGGCCTGGGACATCGAAAGGAGTGACAGTATTACTCCGCGAAAGAGGGTATCTGCCGCCAGATGAATATAGAGAAGGACCGCCTCGCTCAAGAAGAAGCACATATGATCCTCTTTCTACGAATCTTTGAGCTGCGATGATTTCAGAAGCTCATGCGCCTATAATGATGTAGTTATAAGCAGTCGTGTATCGCCTTCCATCAATGTGGTAGTATATATTGGCTATAGCGGAGGAAGAACCAATATCGTATACCGTAGTGATACTTTGCTCGCTCCACGAGGGCATAAGAAATGTTGAAGTCAAAGGCAATAAGCTACTAGAATGCGAATCTGAGAATATGATGTAAGAGGTTTAAGGTTCACGTTCTTTCTTCTGATAGGTCAGGATGTTTCGTATAGCTTGTGTTGTACTACTATACTTTTCGGTTGTAGAGAGCTTGAGTTTGGGTATTCATACCGCTATTAGCACTGTACTCAGAGCTGACAGATAGCGCGTATAGTACGTAATTTGTTGTCCTATGTGTTGTAATCATCGAGCTTCTTCCGGTGCTATTGTACTTACCGTATACGGCATATCCACTGTATTCAGGTGCACGTATTACCTTCATCCAAGTCATGCCACGCTTTGACGGGAGTAGTCTCTCAGAACCTGTTCAGTTGCCCATTTTCCATCCCCGTTCTCTAGCTAGGTTTAGCTAGCCGGCCTAGCAAGAGATGCTACTGGCTTACCTGCACATATTTCGTTAGTCTAATCCTTTTAGCGCTTGTGAGGGGTAAGAGAGCTCGTGCGATATTATTAAAGTTCTTCATCTGACTTAGCACTACTAGATGGATAGAAGCGATAGCTTCGCAGATCCTTTGCGGACGCTACAGACATAATATAGAGAGCAAGAGAAGGTAGAGTTATGTATCGTGACGAGGACGTGCAGCGGGGTAGTTGTGAAGGCTGATTTTTTCTGTTATTAAAAAGAAGTCGTTCATAAGCTGAACGTATCCAAGAAACATGCCAGGTAACCTTCTAAGGAAACTGCCGGTTATCAATGAGATATTTCTTCATAGCATTGTGTTTCTCATGGTTACCCGACACTTTGAGAGCGTGCATTGTCCTCTCAAACACAGGTGGCTTCAAGGGAAATACAGGGATAAATGTTATTGTTGCTTGCCTAGGGCATGGCCCCTTCTAGTACATCAAATCGTTGCTCACAGGCAACCTTGTCGAACTCCTTCGCTACAGAAAAGATCTATTACTCAAGCCGTCTCTTCGTGGACGGGTGATCATAGGACAAAAGGATTCCAGTCTCTTCATTCCTATGCTAACCCCTCTGTGAACATTGTCCGTACCCGCACGTTCTTATTCATACTGCGATTCCAAGCCCCGACGGCCCCAAGCCTCGAGAATTCCGGTCTGGCGAGCCCCCGCACAGCAGAGGGCATTACCTGGACATCATTGTGCTTGTATTGGCCTGGTCATACGACTGTCAGAGGGGGTGTGGCTGCGACAAATTTACGAGGCATGAGCCTTGCCGGCGGAGTCGACCTTGGCGCGGAGGTCGGCGGCAGTAGAGCCACTCTGCGAGAAGTAGCGGGAGAAGACGGGCTGGAGGAAAGAGCGGAAGACCAGCTGGGCACCACTGCGATGTGTTAGGTGGCGTTTCAGTGTCTATTTGAGGTCACTTACGCAGTCTGGGGCAGGGCCATCCAGAGAACAAGGACAAACTTGAAAGTGTAGTAGAAGGCTGCCCAGAGTCAGTGGCGCTTCGTATGGAGACAACTCGGGACACTTACGGAACCAGTAGCTAGCACTGACGGCGCTCTCAAAAACGGTCAGGAAAGCAAAGGTTACCCAGTACTAAATAGCCGCGTTAGCTCTCTGGATACTATCACGTGTGTTGTGGGGGGACCCGGTTTCAAACACCGCGGCGGGGTACGTACTGTCAGCCACTGAGTGTCATCGACCTTGCTCGCGGAGAAGAGGGCGTCTAGGGAGTAGTATCCTGGAATGATGAATCCGGCAACGTTGACAAGGAACTCCCCGGCAATGTTGAAGAAGATGAGGAAGAAGTAGAGTCCGGCAAGGCCGAGCACCATGTAGACCTTGGGGACGGAGGTCTGCTTCTCAAAGTTGTTGAGGGCGGGGTATTTGGACAACTAGAACACCACATCATCAGCACGCGTTGCTTAGGATTTCGAGCAGCATAACCTTTCGTCAAAGCCGCGCAGGGAGAAAAGATTGTATATTTTGGCAATGTGTCATCCGAGTGAAGCGAGCGGGGGGCTTACCTCCTTGTCAAGCTGTGACAGCTGGGCCTGGGCTCTATCTTGGACAGACATGGTGAAGAGTGACTGGATGTCGAGTGGAATTTGTATAGAGATATTTGTGGTGAGGGGATTTGGAAATGCAAAACACAGGATTGCTCAGTAGGAAGTGGGTTAAAAAGGTGTTCTTCGGAAAGGAAGAGTGGGAATGCGGAGCCGGGACGATTGGGGGATGGAGGTAAGTGGGCTCGTCATCGCTAAATACGTCACCGCCTTTCACAAGCCAACCGAATGGCAGCAGTTTGACCCGCAGCAAATGCATTGAGTACAGTACGTGCGCGCAATGCTGCATCGAGGCCAGACGCGGGGTTAAATTACAACGTGCTTCCTTAGCTAAATGGCATTTTCCTACTATCTCTGGGCGACGAGATAATAGTGGTAGTAAGATTGCATAGTGTGTTATGACGATGGTCATGTGATGCCGCTGGTCCATGCGCGCCGGCCAGTCCGTTGCCGCAGATGCGACCAAGTTCAGTCAAAAGCGTAAACATCGAAAATCCCCATCCCACAACAAACCGTCTGAGGGGAACCGACAGCGCCGACGACGCTTTTTGGAGCTGGCCATTCTTTTTGGAGCATCTCCTTCGCGTCTTTACCATCTTACCTGACCCATCCGCGTGTCGGCCAGGTCACAGGACCGACAATAAACAAGCCCAGTAGCATCGAAACACACACCCACACTCCGGCCTACACGTCCACAGCATCCATCTATAGCTTCGACGCGCCCTTTGTATATCTCTGTCGAATTGTCGCTCGCCTTAGGTACCCCTCTCGACCGTGTTGTCGCCCCCTTAACGCCGTTGTTGTCCTATTGTTTTGGTGTAAACAGAGGGACCATCAGCCACTACTGGCACCCATATCATGACCGATATCCGCCGGTCACGTTCAAACACATCAATGTCTACCCGGAGTAACCGCCCGCCCTCGCGCGCGTCGACGACAAGCGTCCACTCGTTTGAGCAATTTCAACAGACGCAGCAATCTCGGGCCGCGCAATTCTCCCAGCAGCCGCAGTACCATGCACCCTTCACGACGAGTGAAGCTTTGCAGCCTGCACTAATTCAAGCTGTCCAACAAGTCAGCGCGCAGGACCACCTCATCAATATGAGTTTGGAAAGCGTCCAGCAGTACCTCGGTTACCCTGCCGACTCAACTACGAATCAGCCTCAACCAAATGGGCAGCCTGCGCAAACAGATCACCATGGCTACCATAACCCCCTCCCACAGCAATCGCAACTCTCGCAGCTTTCGCAACACTCGCAACTTTCGCAGCAGCACAGTTTCATGGCTCCGTCGGTGGATAACGAAGACAAGAAGAAGAGGGCTTCCACCTCAGGAGCGGCAACCAACGACAAGGAATTGCGCCAGCTACTAAACCAGAACGAGGGTCGCAATTTGAAGGATGTTGCAGCCGAGGTTATCCAAAACGATCGGACGTCCAAATCAGAGAAATCGAAGCAGCTGTTCGCCATGTTGTGGTGAGTGACATGATGCCTTCAGGCTTCTCGTGGGCTAACAGTATGCAGGCTGCAGTCAGTTTGTCGCGTCGCAAAGACGTCAGTCCCGCGCAATCGCGTCTACTCCAAGTACGCAGAACGCTGCGGCACCGATCGCGTCATCCCTCTCAACCCGGCCTCCTTTGGAAAGCTTGTTCGTGTCATCTTTCCCGGTATCCAAACTAGGCGTCTCGGTGTTCGTGGAGAGTCCAAGTACCACTATGTCGATCTAGAGCTTATCAACGACGGAGGTGATGGCGACGAGGCGCGCCGGCCTAGCACTGGTGCTGCTGCGCATCATGCTATGAAGCGTCAAACTTCTGGCACTCCTAGGCTCAACCTCGAGTATGCGCCCCACTCGCATGCTTTCGAAGGATATATACTAACGAGAATCCAGCGCCATCCCACGTCTACCTGCAGACAACTCACAGTTTCCTCCTCGAGAACCAAGGGCAGAGTCTCACAATACCTTTTATACTCCAACCTCATCACGCGGTGTGCTATTTACCGATATCTATTCATCGCATTTCCAACCATCGCAGTCCCGTACAAAATCCTCCTATGAACACGAGCTCAAGTTTCCCACGCCCGACATTCTTGAGGCCCCAGATGCGTTTGTCGTCGAATTGCCCGATATCAAGCCGTATCTGCCAGCCCGTACCGACCCTGACTCTGCTGACAACCTGGTCGCTATGTACCGCTCACATGTCGTTTCACTGGTGGACTCTGTACGTTACTGCAAGGAGAAACAGTTTTTTCGCTTGTTTGGCACTTTCCACGGTACTCTGACTGTGCCAGTGCAGAAGCTGTTTGCAACACCCGAGCTAGCACCATGGATCAGAGAGTGTGACTGGATGATGTATCAGAAGATGATTCGGAACGTCTCTCAGCTGACGCTCCAGGTAGCGCCGCCGCCAGTTTTGAAGTTTCTTGATAATGTCGCAAAGACGCTTCATGCACACATTGCTACCAAATTCATGTCCTTACCGGTCCACGTCCTTGAGGCAAAGCTGGAACCCGCTACATTATTCGCTCACCTACTACGACAGATGCTCCGTGTCAACTCAGCAGCGCACGCAGCAGCCGTCATGCTTACAGCGGAGAGCCATCGGACTCACATGTACGCCGATTGGCTCCAGCACGTGAATATCAAGCGCATCATTGCGAACGAGTTGCCTGCTTCATGCGCGCACGAGGAAGTGTACAACATTCTTACAACCGAGATTCGGTCGATGCTGGGCCCACTTCCACAGGAGATCCAGTTACCCTCTGGAACGATACATCGAGCAGCGTATCCCGACCCACCCGCTGATCCATCCGAGTCGGTCATTGATCGCATCGCAGCATTCCTGACTCGATTGCCTTCACGATTTCCTGGCGCACACGCGCGGACTATCATGCATTGCATCAGCGCACTCGGTTCTGCATCGCTACGAGAAATCACAGTAGAGAACGGAATCAGTTTCCAAGGATGGTGGCTTACCAAAGTATTCGTGGATGAAATGGCCCAGTGGCTGGCTTCTATAGGAGGCTTTCTTGGCCACTCGCCGCCAGACTGGACGTCTTCAAACTACTCCCCAGTGATGGGTGACCCTCTCAATGCGGGCTTGACCAACGGAGGCAGCGGCAGTAATAACGATAGTCGTTATAGTAGCCTTGAGGCCGACTTTGGCCCCGACCAGTCGTTCATGTCGACTACTAGCCATGTAACTATCCAGGATACTGGATCTAACCAAGAGGGTAAGTCTCTTCATTCACAACACGGGTTTGCATGGTAGTTGACTAACGTAAGATCACCAGTCAATACTGGACGCTTTACTCAACAGTCATCACAGTATAACATGAGCTTTAGTTATGATTACAATCTGAACCCGTCACAACAAGAGTCGAACCACGACGACAGTGGTATAGGCCTTGGCCTAGGTGGTCAGGAGGACGGCATTGACGCCAAATTTGCGTCCCATCTCTCTTCTGCTCTTTCGCAGAGCGTCAGCTAGTCTGGTCATTCTTCCTTTCAGTCTTCTTGATCCTTTTCGCTTATGCTTTCACGAAGTCTCTGAAAGTCACGACTCACGATATATCGTGCCTGTTCACGGCCTGTTATTCTTTCATAATTACTATACTAGGGTCGAGATGATGCCTCACGGTCAGTGCTCACGAGGTTGCAGGGCTGGTGTCGGTTGCCCTTGGGAGTTTGTTCGGGTTGCACTAATACGGCGTTTTTGGGATGATATACCGCCTTTATGGCTTGGATTGGGTGTCAGATACAGCACTTTGTTGTTCCTTGCAAAGATTTGAATTGAGGTTTCTGCCCTGTCGCCTTACTGGCCGTAATTCTCGTCTTGTGTCTCCAAATCACCAGCGTTAGTGTGCTGAAAATACCAGTAGGCAATCCGTCATACTACGATTCTGGCATACCAGTCAACTCCTACCCCGCCATCTCCTCCCCCGCAAAACAAGCTACACTAACCACCTGCATTGCCACACTAACTATGTACACAGCCTCCTGACCTTGCTACTCACGGTCATCGGCACCCGGCTGCTGGCAGTCACCACCCCTTCTTGAGTCTCGCAACGCGCTGGCGGAGTCTGCTGACCTCGCTCGATGTCGAATCTCAAGAATAAAACGGGTCCTGCTGGCATGCCCCGTCATCCCTTTCTCTCTGCTGACGACTAGCTAGCTCTACCATACGCTTGTAGGTCTCATGATCTGCATGTTCGTGCTTAGACAATTGTCATGTAGGTTGAATAGATTGCGGGGGAGTCGTACAAAGCACGTTGTGAAGGACGATTACACAACGCCTTTCCAGAAGCTTTGTTTGCTCCTCGACTACTACTACCAGCAAGACGCTAGCCAAGCATCCTACTATGTATCGAACGAACAACTCGAGTCGCACAGTATACTAAGAGAAAGATACATGCGAATCTCATCTCAATCTCATCTCAATCTCAATCTCAATCTCAATCTCAATCTCAATCTCATCTCAATCCTCAACTACGATTAAAGGAAATGGGGGAACAAGGGGTATTTAGAACAAAAGGAAAAAAATAACACGCCAGCCTAACCTAATAAAAGTTTAAAGCGGAATAGTAGAATCACCCTTCCGCAGCGTCATCACCTTCGTCTTTGCAATCATACCCTGGTTCCCAAAGTACTTCGCACACACATCCTGCCTGGCACTCGCGTCCAACCCCGCCGCGGTCGTAGGCACCCACTTCTTCCACACCAGATAACTATAGTCCCATCTCGGATCATTCAGCTGCGTCCTCCACGACCAAAAGATCCAGCCACCCGTCCTTTCATAGAGCCGTTGCTGCGCGATGAACCACTGCTTATAAAACGCTTCGTTTTGGGCAAGTTTCCAGTCGAACTCTGCGGAATACTCGTTTCTAACTGTCAGACTCCACTCCTGCACCATCTTCGGTGTGTCGTCGTCGGAGAGACGGTCGTCTTCGAAGCAGGTGTAGTACATGTAGTCTGCCTGTTTGGCGTTTGGGTTTTTGGCGATGACGGCGCCGCCGATGTAGTTGTGGTCGTCGTAGACGACGCGCGTGTCGGCGGGTGGGAGGTGCGATTGGGGATTGCCGGCGCCCCAGAGGGAGTCCATGAATTGAACGTGTAGACGCTCGGTTTCAGGGATATTGAGGGCTTCTTCCGCATCGCGAACGGCTTTGAGAGCTTGGGGGTAGTATACCTGGGTTAGGGTGTCGACTTCTTCCCTGGGCATGCCTCCTTGGTCCCGAGAGGTCTGGGGCTCGTTGACGACGCCGATGATGCCGACAGAGGATTTATACGCTGGTTTGGTGTGGATGCGGCGGGTCATCCAGTCGAGCCATTTGGTGGCGCGGTCGTAGTTTCGCTGGGTGAAGAATCCGGGGAGGTGGGAGACTGGGAGGCACTGAAGTTGGTGTGAGTACTTGGAGGACAGAGAAAGCGGCTTTGACAAGCATACCTGACCAGTGAAGGCATCCAACGTCTTCTGCGCTCCCGGTGCGCCGTGAAGGTCCATGACAACAAACATACCCAGATCGGCAGCCTTTTGAACAATGGCATCCAGGTATTGTAAATCCATGGTGGGAAACTTCTCACTGCTATCGACAATGCTTCTGAGGCTCCAGTATCCAATTGGGATCCGAATGGTATTCAGACCTGCGTTATACATGTCCTGGATCATGCTCGGGGTAATCCAGCGAGCATAGTGGTCATTGAATGCTTTATCTGCCTTTGACTTACCGAGGGCAGAAACACAGTCGAATTCAGAGCAACTGTTGCCGCAGCCCATAGTTTTCCACTCCTCGTTCATCATCCATGGCTCTGAGAGCAGCCATCCACCCAAGTTGACGCCCCGGACTTTCCAGTTAGGAAGGCTTTGTGCGCGTTTTGAGAGATAATTGGTTGTTCGATTGAATGCCCCAAGTTCCCGATGTTCGGGCATCCAAGCGTGGGCACTGGTCGCTAACAGCGCAGTGAGGAGCGAAGATCCTTTCACCATGGTGGAGTGGGGATAAACAATGTTTCCCAGACGCGGGACAGAAGGAGTCGAGTTTCTGGACTTGAGACAATGGAAGAACTGCCTTGAATGCATGCTATATGGGGGGCTTTGAGGGGATATTTATCTACTGCTCGGACCATTTTTCGACGGACAAGAGATGGTGTGAAGGCACTGCATCTGCACATTCACTCCACGGAACTTGCGACCACTTCGCCTTGGCCGACGCCTGGGGCGTCGAATGGACATGCCTTTGGCGTATCTGGTTGGTTCAAGGGCTGAGCGTGTGAGTGAAGGATACTGCCGCTAACATCAAGCTGTGGTTCAAGTGTGAGCATGGTAGAGTAAACTGTAAGCTTTTGAGCCAAAATAGGAGTAGCGGCTGCTGTGTCCTACGGGGTATGTGTCCTGATGACTGCCTTTCTTTGCGATGTGGCGATTCACTCCTTCATCCTAAGGAAGTGGTGAAGGTTACACGGCCAATGAAGTTAGTTGCCTATAGACACGGGACTGCGAGGCCGGAATTTCAGATGGCTTAGCTACATCTCTTCATACTTGCAGCCTTTTTTGCGCCTTCAGCGGATTGGGGAAAGTTTCTTTAGCTTCCTTCGTGGTTGACGACCTCCCTAAAACCACCAGAAGGAGATGCAGGGAAGGCTCAGGTGTCTCATGACTACTGAGACAGTTGGATACCCTCAGCCGTGGTTTGGCAAAAGAAGAACTTAGGCTATAATTCTAGCGTCTTGATTCTTTGCAAACCCCAAAAACAATTAGTGGGGCTGCTCGATGAGATTCGAGCGGCTGGGGCGGGGATAGCCTGAACGGTTGAGAACTTCTTGAGTCCCGCTTTGTAGATCCCTACCAATAAGGGGTGTGTAAGTGACGTCTGATTCAGGTGTCTTCAACCAATGTGAAGCAAGAAAAGAACCTAGAATACTGCGAAAGGGTTTGTTTTCGTGACAGAAAAGGATGCTTTTTGGTTTTGACTTGCTTTTGTCGTTTGATCCTACGATGCACCGATGACACTCGAAACAGCCACTATTACAATCAGCAGGACTACTAGTACTACGCTGCTGCATCAGTTCATCAATTTGAACTTGTAGGCCCAGTAAACAGTGCTCACTCCTCAAGGCCACATGTAGGCATGACACCGGTATTGCCTGAACGACTCTTAGGCGATATCATTCACAGCCCCGCATCTTTCTTACCCATTCCCCTGGTTACATGAGAACCGTTATTTATATTCTTAGCCCTGACGACGTTGCTTATTGCTGTGACTGTTGTCGTCTGAAAAGGCTTCGTTTTGGTCTCGTGTGCGCACGATGATCTCGTGGTGCTAAGCTTCGCCTTGGCAACCGAACTAATCTCGGTAGTATCAATCTTTGGGTGGCGTATTAACTTAATGTAGAGTAGTTTTTTTAGCCCTTCAGTATGCCTTCATACAAGTGCTTAGTGTTAGAGTAGGGGCAAGGTTGACGGGTTCGAGACAACACCTATGCCGTCGTACTGTGCCCTCTGTTGCACGAAGCCAGTGGCGACAATCGGGCAATGTATTGGTCTTCGTCCACTTATGCAAAAACTTTGAGTAGCAGCAATTTTGTTTGTCATCGTAAACCGGAGCTTGATGTCAGAGTAAGTCGTTGGCGAGGCATTAGTATCCAGCCGGCTATGTAACCTGCTTGTCAAGACGTTAGAGGCCGAGCTTCAATGTTACTCAACGTTCACTAGCACAATGTTCGTTGGACGCACTAGCTCTGGATGTCCCAAACGTGTGTTGTTCTGTCAGAGAAAATTATTGCCGTCGTTAACGCTAAATTCCAACGTTTTGTATTCCCTTGTTCGCTGTCATCAAAACAGACCAGTGCAGCCTGCCGTGCATCCACTCTTGAACTTTGTCACCTAAACTTTTCCATGGGTAAGACTTACCCTCATCTTTCGAATTAAATTGATTTTATTTATGCTATTCTGTATGCAGTGGGTGTCGATTTCGAGGACAGCAAAGGCCATCATGTCGATCCAGCTCCAATTTGAAGTGGCTTCCAAGCCAGAATCTGGAATGAAGGTCCATAAGCAGTCGAGCAATCGACAAACATATGGAAATGAAGTTTTGTTGGAGGCCTATAGTATTATCGGGACGTCTTGCTCACCTCAATGGTCACCTTGTGTATGCTTAGCCTCTAGCCTGAGTTCATATTCCCGAATAGTAGGCCAAGGAATACATCGCTTCATCCGAAATAATTTAATGTAAACCACAGAGTTCTGTCTAGTAACTCTACCGCGCTTTAGGAGTATGCGGAATAGGTTCTGAAGGCTTGATAGTGAGGATATGTAGTCCTCTCAACTCGGCGCGACATTCTTTCCCGTCCCTAGGATGACGTTCAATCAAACAACTTCCGTATATCGAGGCGTACTTGCGATGGAAGATAAACTTGCGAGGTTCATCAGACAATCCGACAAAGACGACCGAGCAAGTGGCCAAAAACGGATGCTGGGATACATAGGGCGCAGCGAGCCAGATTACCTTGACATCGTCGAGCGTGGAGAAGTGGGGCAGTCTAACCAAGATGGGTGCGACAGTCCCGCCGTGTCTGCTTATCGCGTCGATGACGAGATGGTGGGCACTGGTTTTGACTGTCGAGATGCTTGGAGCTGGATTGCGAGATGATACGATTGGCGAGCAGCTGGTGGCTTCGATTGGCGCGTCATGGAGCTATGCATTGCTTGTTGCCCCGCCCAATCCGTCCAGCCAAATGCTTTAAGACGGCCTCAAAGCTCTAGGAGCTGTTAGCAACACCGACTATTCAACAACTCCCACAGCATCGTCAAATCACCAAGCTATGTCGCTCAACAGGTTGAAGCAGGCTGCCTCTCACATCACTGGCATTGGGGCCCCTCCCCATCCTTTTGACCCCCTCAGCGAGTCGGAGATTGAACAGACGGTCGCCATCATCCGCAAGGAGCACGACGGTGTCTTCTTCAACGCCATCACACTGTGGGAGCCCCGCAAGGCGGAGATGATGAAATGGATCAAGGATCCTGACCACACGCCGCGGCCGCATCGAGTTGCTGATGTTGTTTGCATTGGCCGCGGCAGCAAAGTGTTCGACGGGCAGGTGGATTTGACCGAGGGCAAGATTGTTGGCTGGGCATTGACTGATGATGTACAACCACTGGTGAGTCTTGGAACAGATTTTTCCATTCAAAGTATATTAACACGGTCTCAAGATTACTATGGAAGACCTGCAGATTGTGGAGACAGTCGTCCGAAAAGATCCCAAGGTCATTGAGCAGTGCGGCATCATTGGCATTCCACCAGAAGATATGCACAGAGTATATTGTGACCGTAAGTTTTTCTCCAATCATTTATCGGGATTTCACTCACTTAAATTAGCATGGACAATCGGCTATGATGAGCGTTTTGGCACCAAAGTCCGTCTTCAGCAAGCACTCATGTACTACCGTCCCCACCCAGACGATAGTCAATACACCTATCCCCTTGACTTTTGCCCTATCTACAACGCCGACACCCAAGAGATTATTCACATTGATATACCGCCAGTCAGGAGGCCGCTCAACCGCGCGCCACCAAACAATTACCATGCCTCCGCTATCGAGGCGGAGGGTGGATTCAAAACTGATCTGAAGCCTATCAACATCACACAGCCCGAAGGGGTCTCTTTCGAGATGGACGGACGGTACATTAGCTGGGCTAACTGGAAGTTGCACATCGGCTTCAACTACCGCGAAGGCATAGTTCTGTCAAACATCACATTTAACGACAAGGGTACAGTTCGTGATACATTCTGGCGCCTCTCACTCGCCGAGATGGTCGTGCCATATGGAAATCCCGAACACCCGCATCAGCGCAAACATGCCTTCGACCTCGGCGAATACGGAGGTGGTTATATGACGAACTCGCTTAGTCTCGGTTGTGATTGCAAGGGAGCGATCCACTATATGGATGCTGCGTTTGTCAATCGCGCCGGCCAGTCGACAACCATCAAGAATGCCATCTGCATTCATGAGGAAGATGCGGGTATTCTATTCAAACACACTGATTTCCGCGACAACAGCGTGACCGTTACCCGAGCGCGCAAGCTGATCATCTCGCATATCTTTACTGCTGCAAATTACGAATACTGCGTGTACTGGATCTTCCATCTGGACGGAACTGTTCAGCTTGAGATCAAGCTCACTGGTATCTTGAATACCTATGCTATGCTTCCTGGCGAGGATCTCAAGGGCTGGGGCACAGAGGTGTACCCAGGTGTCAATGCGCATAACCACCAGCATCTTTTCTGTATGCGCATTGATCCTAATATTGACGGACCAGAAAATACTGTCTTTATGGTCGATGCGGCGCGAGGTGATGGAGAGGTGGGAAGCGCGGAGAATAAGTATGGTAACGCCTTCTACGCAAAGAAGACGAAACTCTGTACCCCTGAGCAAGCAGCGACAGACTACAACGGCGCGACGAGCCGGACATGGGAGATGGCCAATACTAACAAATTGAACTCGTACAGCAAAAAGCCAGTCTCGTACAAGTTGGTCAGTAGAGAAGTGCCGGAGCTGCTACCGAAGCCTGGTAGCTTGGTATGGAAGAGGGCAGGCTTTGCAAGACATGCTGTGCATGTAACAAAATGTAAGTTTTTCGGTACCTTTTTCAAACGTGCGGTGAACACTGACATGTAGTACCTAGATGACGACAGCCAGATTCACCCAGCAGGACGTCATGTTCCCCAAACTTCTGGCGAGCCTTCGCAAGGAATTCCAGCCTGGATTGAAGCGAACCCGAACGAAAACCTCGACAACACTGACGTTGTCTTGTGGCATACGTTTGGTATCACGCATTTCCCCTCTCCAGAGGATTTCCCCGTCATGCCGGCTGAGCCAATGACACTACTACTGCGACCTCGCAACTTCTTTACCCGCAACCCATGCTTGGATGTCCCACCTAGCTACTGCAGCGTACCAAGCGGAGTGAGGCAGGGCAACACGCTTGTAGATAAGCTGAGTCGAATGGCGTTTGGAGAAGCGAAGAAGACGGAGGCTCCACCAGCAACATGTTGCTCTGACCAGAAGTTTGGGGTAGGCATCTAGGATTGGAGTTCTGGGAGAGTCACGATATTTGTATATGTAATGTTATGACGTTAATGGGAAACATGCTACGGATCCGACACGGCTTGTGATAGCCAAGCGATAAATATGATATTTCTCCGCGGCCCGGCCCCGAGCATCGTGGCAGTAGATGTTGAATGACAGGAGTCTGCAGGTTGCATGGGCAGCGGGACGGATACTTAGCCATGCGCCGATGACGTCCCTGGTTCCGACGCCGGGCCCAAGCTTTCACCGAGTCCACCGCCGTCTTTTCCCCTCTATGATGGCCAATGCGAACATGACAGTGAAAGATCTACGTCAACGCAATGGTATAGCATAGGAGCCCTTAGAATTGCATCCTACCTATCCAGCAACTTCAGCGTCGCCTCCTGTACCCGAGGATGTTCTGGGAGAAATTGCAAATTCATCACCCAAACCAGCAATGCCCCGCGCATTCCCACCAGTAGAACAAGATATCCACAGCAAACGATCCAGTGCGCCGCAAAGCGCCCTCTCCGCATCGGTCATCGAAAGTGTAGCAGGCTTCAGCGCTGGGGTTGTGTCCTGTCTTGCGGCGCATCCGCTCGATCTCCTCAAAAATCGCCTCCAGCTCAATACTAGCAGCAGATCGCGGCCCGGAGACTCGTTTCGCATACTGAGAAATGTGATCAAGGATGAGGGTGGCGTAAGAGCTCTGTATAGGGGACTGTGGCCAAACCTCCTGGGCAACAGTCTCGGATGGGGCCTGTATTTTCTTTTCTACGGAAACTTGAAAGAGCTGTTTCAGAGCCGACGACAAAAGGGTGAGCATCTCGGAAGTGCCGAGTTCTTCTCTGCAAGCATCATTGCTGGTACGTCTGGCTTTCATGTATGCAGTGAATAGGAACTAACCGCGTGTTCTAGGTCTGCTCACTGGCGCTTGTACCAATCCCATCTGGGTAGTCAAGACCCGCATGCTTGAACGAGGTGCCAACCATCCTTCTGCATACAAGTCCATGGCAGTTGGACTTCGCCATGTGTACGAGACGCGTGGGCTGAAGGGCCTCTGGGCAGGCTTCTTACCTTCTTCGCTCGGTGTCCTACACGGCGCTGTCCAGTTCAGCATTTACGAGAATATGAAAAAGAGGAGAGCTTCACACATTGGCGGGCAGGACAAACTCAGCAACTGGGAATATGTATACATGAGCGGTGGAAGCAAGCTGCTTGCCGGCGCCATTACATATCCATATCAGCCTATCAGGGCGAGGCTGCAACAGTACAACGCCGCACAGCAATACAGTGGACTAGTGGATGTCCTGAGGAAGACGTATCAGAGGGAAGGGTTCCTGGCATTTTACAAGGGCGTTATTCCCAATACGCTTCGCGTCATTCCGACTACGGTTGTCACATTTCTGGTGTATGAGAATACGAAGCTGTACCTTCCCAAGGTCTTTGCAGACGATGAGCAGCAGTTTCACGACGAAGATTAGAAGTTTTGAAGCGCTGGGTTGGCGGACTAGATGCGGGTTCACATTTGTACTGTGGTAGATACTAGACCATACAGGCAGATGAAGCAGATGAAGCACCGACGTAGTCTTATCAAAAGAGGAATCAATATCTGCTCTAAATATGTAGCAAGGAATCCGCAAGGTCGAGAGTTTGAATCTCTCCCCCTCTAAAGTAGAAGAGAAACCCAATATCCAATATTGAAGATAATTGCAGTATCTGAACCTATTCCTTTTAAAATGCGAGCAAGTAGAAAGAAGGTTTCAAGTCCTAGTGCTAAAGAAGCTTTCTACTATTTCTTCTTACAGAGTCTCCTGCGTATGAGAGAAGAATAAAGTGTATGTAGCCACTTCAGAGACAATGTATTTAGACACTACAACCCTGTTATTATTCATAAATCTGTAGCAGTAGCGGAGAGCACGATAGGGACAGGGATCCGCGCTAGAGAGTGTGATGGAAGTGCCTAAATGCAAATACAGCAGACACGTGTTAGCGCGTCTTCTTATCGATAGTAGCGGAAGTGTTCCCTGGGCCACACTGTCCTCATCGTCTCGGACTGGACACGCCCACCACTTGCGCAACTCCAAAGGCCACACACGCCACAATCGCACTCGTTTCCTCTCGCACGCACTAGGAATTGACAACGGAAAGCACACAGACAGCCAGGATGGAATCCATAGACACCTTCACCCTCCTCCCGCTCGAACTCGACCCCGCAACGCACTCGATCGTGGCGCGGCAAAACACGAGCAACGTGGTGGAGAAGGAGGTGGAAGCGCTCAACAACCTGCACGGCAACCTCGTGCACGTCGAGACGGCGACGGGCACACCACCGCCACCGGTGCCCGTCAACCCCAAGCGGTCTGCGCAAATCGGCAAGCTGCGCGAAGGCGGCAACGCCGAGTTCCGCAAGGGCAACCACGATGCGGCGGCCAAGATGTACACGCGAGCCATTGACATGGCGCTCGCGCGTCCGGCGTGGGAGCCGTCGGGCCTCGTGCGCGAGGAGGTGTCTGGGCTGCTGAGCAACCGCGCGCAAGCCAACATGGCGCAGCAGAAGTGGGTCGAGGGTGCGATAGACGCCGAGGCGTCGGTGGAGATGAAGAAGGTGGGCAATGCCAAGGCGTGGTGGAGGAGGGGCAAGTGTTTGCTTGAGATGGGCAGGCTGGACGAGGCCGAGGCGTGGGTGAAGCAGGGACTGGAGTTTGAGGCGACGGAGCAGGATCTTGTGAGTTTGAAGGAGGAGATTGAGAAGAGGACTAGGGCCAAGGCTTAGACGTGGTGCGGGTAGGATAGGAGGGTTGTTGTTGGAGGGAGGGGGGGGGGGGGGGGGGGA